>JAHWXV010232588.1:0-20958 GCA_024586415.1 Phrixothrix hirtus | reverse complement strand
CACACACACACACACACACACACACACACACACACACACACACACACATACACACACACACACACACACACACACACACACACATACACACACACACACATACATACACACACACACACAGACCAATTTCTAAAAACATGTTTTTCGGATTCAGGGGACCTGAAAACGTGTATTTCCGCTAAAAACAGGACATGCAAAATTTTGACTGGAAACACTATATTTCATATATGTAAGAGAAAGTAACTAACTGAATAATAAAAAAAGCTAAAGTTTTGTACAAATGAAAGGAACAAATTGGTAGTTTCAATAATATTCATGATACCCTATCCTTGTTTATAATGTTAGCTTAGGAAAGTCGTTTTACTTCGAGTTACTCTTTACGTTTTAAATTTGATTTTAGGAAATAATCGTTACAAATTATACCCTTACGGAAGGTTATCGAATTCGTCTGTTGTGTAATTTGCACGATACATTTTCTGCTCAGGGCGCGAAATGATGTCGTAGTAGGTGTTCTAGCAATGCGATGATCTGTTTGGAAATATGGGTTCCCTACGTTGTCTAAAACGATGCT
Source organism: Phrixothrix hirtus (assembly GCA_024586415.1). NCBI lineage: Eukaryota > Metazoa > Arthropoda > Insecta > Coleoptera > Phengodidae > Phrixothrix > Phrixothrix hirtus. The sequence goes on along the minus strand of JAHWXV010232588.1, from coordinate 20,387 downwards.
TTTAAGGACCTTGAAATTAACATTTTGAGATTTTTTGTAATTCAAGGTTATCTCCATTATCTTACGAACATACTCAAATTCATTTCTGTTTGTCGAGAATAGCTTGGAAGCATAGTTTTTAGGCCCTTCTGACACGAACTTCACTATTTTACTATCCCGTCCGTAACATGATACTTCGTCGGTCATGTCACCTAGGAAATCTCCTGTTTCGGGAACAAACTCACCTGGTTTTGGAGTGAAAATGGTGCTGTCCATGTAAAAGTACAAGACACGTTTGTCCAATTGTTTCAAATATTTGTATAACTCCAATCTTGTATTGGCGGTGCTGTAAGCAGCCAATGCGACATTAAAAGTTTGTTACTGTTCAATACCTTCATCTGGCTTACCTCAATTTAGAACGACTGTTTCGTCATCAACAACAGTAAGGGAGTTGCTTTCCACTGATGAATTGGTCAGCAGCTTGTATAGATCATACGATATTCCTCGATGTACTGATCTTTAACGGCGTCATCACTACACCTAAAAGGCCACCCACTCGACTGCTGTTTAAGTTTCAGGAAACCGTTAACATATGCCGAACTTGAATTTCCATTATATTGCGCGATCTTGTACTTCAAAATTTCGTGAATATCGAGCACTCTGCATCTTTGTGACACTACTTCTCGGAGTTCATCAGTGACATAAGTTCGAGTAAACTTGCGTTCATCATTTGTATGCCTACAATCACTTTTCTCCAAATTTCCACCGTAGGTTCTACAGAATATAAACATAAGCTTACTGTGAATTCTAGAAGGCAAGACAGGATGATGAAGGTTACCAGGTGGCAGAACGGTATATTTGATGATGCCTTTAACAGTGTCTAACAACAGACGTTTGCAGGCATCACCAGTATGGATAGTGAGATGACCAATAGGATATTTTCCGTATTTGTCTACGAAAAAATACAAGGGACATACCTGAAAGTAATGGATTATTTCGTCCTGCTCAGCCTTGTAGTATAACTTGCCGGAATTGGTGTGACCTCCAAAGGTACTATCACTAGGATTCAAGGGTTCGTTTTTAAGCACGTTCATATTATTTAAAAACTGCCTCGTATCGAAATTAAGGTTTAAAAACGCTCGAAATTCACACGCCTTCATTTCCGTGAGGTTATAACCGGATACTTGCCGATGTAGCTTGTTTTCATACGCTGCAGAAATATCGTTTCATGCTAATTACCTCCTGATTAGGAAAACAGATTTAGCAACCGTGTAAGTAACAACCATGAAACTGATATACGGTATTTGAAGATGCATGAAAACCGTCCACTAGGATCGCTTCTTTCAGCTTAACCGCACAGCTATTATCAACGTGCTGAATTTCGATTTTCAGCGGGCGATCGTGCCAAGACAACCACTTAAGGGCAATGATAGATTGCCTATTACTCATTCTGCAGCCGTTTGCGGGTATAAGATCGATGGTATTTTTAAGTAGAAATCTTGTTATAAATGCTTCATTACATATCCCAGCAATTATTCATGCTTCACGGAAAAGGTCAATGGCGTTAGATGTAGGAAATCGTCCCCAAAACTCGATGCAGGCTTGTTTCAGTATATCTACGTCAGATATACAATACTTGAACATCTCGGCTTGAAAAGCAAAGATCACGTTATTGCATACTTCACCTTTATGCCAATCAAGTAACTCATCGTGAATTGTAGGTGATATTTCATCTGGTGCATAATAGTGTATTACAGGCATAGTTCCGATATAATTTTGGTTTTTCAAAGTGTTGAAAGGGTGAAGGAAGAGTACCTTGCCTCCGAAGAAATTAAAGGACTTGGGAAGCTTAGACTGCGGCAATGGCATATAATTTAACAAGCCAATGAATTGACGTTATCGTCACAATTGATAGACATTAATTTCATATCCGTTGAAATAATTCTCGTGCACCACGGGTTGAAGTTTTTAAAATCTTCGACAGGATGCTCCTTAAGTATGTGCTGGCGCTTGGCGCAGTTGTTGCAGTCATGTAGGATGTCAGCAGCAACTCAAAATTTGCAAGTCTGCTGCGCAACACATAACGTTGGCTGATGAAAGAATGCACTTGCAGAACCATTAAAAGAAGTATCCTGTCGGTACTCAAAATTGTAAAATACGAAAACGAAATTTTGCTTCAACATTTTCCTACCTGTTGTCTTTTTAGCCATGAAACAGTGATGACGGATACATTTTTCAGATTGGCAGTGCTCGTAATACTTGTAGCCGCATCGGTGGTTATTGAACTTTCTGCCTATCCAGATACTACTAAGGCAGGATTGACATAGCCGTAAAGCAGTATACATTGACTTAAGGTGCCCTGCATAGCAATCAATTTTCTCCTCTAAAATCTCTTTTGCACGCGTTATATTTAATACAACCTAAATGCTTGTTGCAGGAAGATATTACATGACAGGCGGGATAAATGCATTTACAGTGTTTGTGTCTTTGTACATTATTTGTACGTGTACGATACATCGCACAGTAAAGGCCGAACATAAATTTGTAATAACATTGTAATGATTATTTCCTAAAATCAAATTCAAGACAATACGATTGTTAGATCTAGGGCTTTCTTATTAAACAGATTTCCCCATTCTATTATTAGAAACAACGATAGTGTAACTTACCACCAAATATTGTTGAAAATATTCAATGTGTTCCTCTATGCCGCAGTTGGACGCCGGACCTCGTGCATAAATCTACAGCTTCTGCATTATTTCGTGCTTGAAGCTGCCAAATATTTGCATTGAGATTCGCCCTCTTTGCCATTGCTAGCGTAAGAGTCCTTGCAAGACATAAGGTATCCTGGTTGTTTACGAGCAAGATACTTTTTCCCTTTCGTAAAACTATGCAAACGTAACACGAACCATTCGGTCACGAGTACACCCACTTGGGCCCACAATCTCGACAGGTAAAGATACGCGATCAATATGCATCCTGAGCGTGTGGATGGCGAAAAATCTGGCGTTACTCCGCAGAATTTTCTTGAAAATTACCATTATGACTTGCGAGGTTAGGTTGATCGCTTTTGAAAGAAATGCCGATAGATTTTTCCGGATAGTTTTAGTTTCGGAGCATCATTTCAACTCTATTGGCAGGCGCAGTTATAGCGAAAACATGCCCCACCAATTCGTCAAATGCATTCCAAAATTATAATAAATATACAAGTGCACCCTAATAGCTTGATAAACAAACACCTATAGCCATGATGTTGGGTTGACTAATTCAGGTGTCGAATTCATTTTAAATACTACTGTTCTCCCCATAGCCAGGAATCTTTTAAGTTCTTTTACACCTTCGCAAATAATAGAAATATACTGTAAGATCCGTGGTTGTACAGTTTTCATTGACTGGAAAGAAAATGAAATTGTTAATGTCTAAAAATTCTAATGCTAAACCATATTAAAATAATTTTCCATAATGTATTACTCACCTAATTATATCCTTCAGTACTTCTGGCTGTAGACATGGAGGGTATGTGCTACGCTTTGGCATTGTTATTGTACTGTAATCAGAATTTAAAAAATAAGAACGTCCTGTTATAGAAAGACATTATTCCAGTAAATAATTTCAAATAACGGCAATAAAATATTTTGTAAAGTTAACCCACCTTTATTTTGGAGGCGTTTGTTGTTTTACTACTACCAGGCTTGAAAACCACATCCTGTAGAATTTTGATTTCCTTTCGAAATAATGTATTAAATTATTATTTAAAAATGTTATAACAAATTATTTGAGATGGTTCACAAATACTTACAGTATCTTCACCAGATTGATGTTTTGGTGTCGCGCTATTGGAGAGTGTATTGCCATGTTACTCTATAAAAATAATAATGAATTAGTTATGCCGAAAATACGTGGAATCTTCTGAAGTTAATAAATACGTTGAGTACCTTTAAAGTTAAAAGTATTTAGATCCAAATAAAAAAAACCAATTCTAATAATATGCGTACATTAATACGTGTGACTTCATTTATTAGCCTCTAAAACACGGTCATATTGGCAACTTCAATGCATTCACCGTTGATGACGATCGCGTCACATACGTTATTAAATGCGTTTACAACTTCTTCGTCATATGTAAAGACAGTATATGAATAGAAATTTAAGATTGCACTGATTGATGGAGCCATTTTCAAAATTAGATTGTGTGTAAGCGCGTCTGAAAATTCTACGACTTGGTCGCTTATTTGTAAACACCCGGTATATAGTATCGCGCTATAATAATTAAATCTAATTTGTAAAATACCAATATTATTTGTGCGTCATAATTTGCTTTATAAAATTATAAATAATATATTCCTATTTAACAAAGAATTAGAAAAAGCCTAACACCCTAAGTTATATATTATGAAAATAAGAAACATTTCGTTAAATAAACAGAGATTCAGCAATCCCCGTTTGAAGGCCAGTTTAAAAATAGACATGGACCACTCTCGTTCCCTCCCTTTACATTTTCAATAAGAATGACTTCACTTCTCGAGTACCGTTCAAAAGCACAGCAAGAATAATTTGCGTGTGTTAGTGCGTGTTGGTAAGATAATCAATAATTAGTTGAAAAGTACCCGAGTGTTGATTTAAAAAGGATTAAGTAGTGTTCACTTGATCTGCCTACGTCTAGGGCGTATTTAGAGAGGGTCAATTCCCACTGCCTATCAATTAAGACCAAAAGGATTAATTTTGTATGGGCTGTATCAGCGATACGATAAAACAATTATTCGAGACCGCCAGTTGCACTCGCTACATTTACTGAGTGAATTGTAGGTTTCCGACCTTCAAGTGAGTGATAAAACTTTTTCGTTAATTACCATTTTATCAACGTCCGCCTCAACCTAAATTGTTCCGGAGGGAACGGAGCCAGAAAATCACGTAGAACTAACGAACGAATACCTCAATCTGCACTTTAAAAAGACTATTGCTGTAAACGCTTCATGTTTGTATCATACTTTAGGTCTTTATGAGCAATTGTTTATTTGTGTGATTAGCATAACTTAGTTTTAGAAATACAAGGGCCCCTTGAGTTAGCTATAGTAATTAGAAAATCCCATAATTAGTTATGGAAGAATCTGTAGATTTGAACTATATAACATATATTTATGTTCATTATAATTAATTTTGTTATGCAAATTTTAATTTATTACACATAGCCACATAGTGATAATTTATACCTTCTTACAGCGATTAGATGTTATTTATCTAGGTTTCCATATATTAGGTACCCGTCGTAAGTCTACCTAATACAACGTGTAATTTAGCGGCGGGCATCATAAAGGTAACTTCCATGTGAATTAATAAAGGGTCATATTAAATAAAAGCTTGGAGATCGGCCTCTTTGTCTTTCCGATTACCATTTATCTATTAAATAAAGATTAAAGATAAAGTGGCGCCCTTATACGAGACTATTTAACCATTGTTCGCGACGAATTATCGAATACTACCACCCTACGCAAATTTTTTTTTAAATCTGCAAGGCACAACTTCTTAACTTTCGAGTTTCAAAAATGCAAAAGCCTGACTCATCTACGAACTATATTGTCATTAATTTAGCGAATACCTCACGAATGTAACATTCATAATGATTCTTTATGTGCAGGTCTTTCATCAAATGTTTACCTATATGTGGTTTTAAATTCTAAACAAAATGGAACAATTAATTTATTATATATTTCAACGTAAATAACTTTTCTAAGATGTAACTAAACGCGGATTTTTATATAAATTAATTAAGTATGGGTATGTATTTCAATACTGATATAGAATGTTTTGATTTAAATGGAACAGATACACGGAAAGAATAAAAGTGTATTTTGTGTTTTAACAAAGAACGAAAAGCGATTTCAAGTTCTAAAATTATAAATAAATAGGATTAAACAACATTAAATCTTTAAACTAATTATTATAGCTAAGATTTGTTCAAATTTGTATTTTATTGCACTAGTACAATTTAATACTTCTATCTTAAAATAACTACTGCTACGACTACTACTACCAATCATGCTATTCCCTTAGTGGGATAGGCAAAACCCAATACCTTTTCAACCACTGCATGAACCAATGCACCAATCCCCTCTCACCTATTTCGCTACCAACACCTTTCACGACAACTCTCAGCACTATGCAGTATCCACACCATCGCACAATTACCCAACAATGCGACTACCTTTACTATCACCCATTCCCTATCTTTCTCTATTCCTTTCTGTACCTACACACTTCTTTTGCTTCCATTAAATTCATACAACGTTTTTGGCAAGCTCTATTATTCTTTGTGCTATTTATTCTATTTCCTTTTACAATTTCTTCAATCATGTTCAGCCATCTCTTTCTCGGTCTACCCCTACATAGTTTCCCATTCATACCTGCCTCATATGTTCTCTTTGTTAATCTTTTATTACTCATTCGTTCCAAATGTTCAAATCATTTTAATACACTTCTTTCGTACAATTCAGAGAGTGTCTTCTTCAACTGACACGTCTCCATCGCCCATTCATCCCTTACTCTGTCACGTCTCGCTTTGCCACATGCAGCTCTTAGGCACCTCATACTTACGGCGTTTATTTTACTCATATGCTTCATCTGACATACCCAAGTCCCACTGCCATATAAAACAGTTGGAACAAATACACTATTGTATACAGCCTTCTTTACTTCCAAACTTAACTGTTCGCTATTGGCTACTGACCATATGCTGCCAACTATTCTCCTGTCTGCATTCACTCTGTTTTCAATTTCACTATCTACTCGCCCATCATTCGCAAACATTCTGCTAAGGTAAACAAACTTGTCCACTTGCTCAATTACCTCGCCACCCAACATCAGCTGACATATTTCCTTTTCACCTTTCCTATTGAAAATGATTACCTTTGTTTTGCCATTATTGATTTTCAAATCCATTCTTTCACTCACTTATACAAATTTATTCAACATTCGTTGCATTTGGCTCAAGCTTTTAGCTATTAGTACTGCATCATCTGCATACATCAACACTTTTACATCTACCATTCAACTCCTCACATGCACTTCTCACGCATTTATCCATAAATATATAAAATAATCAAGGAGATACCACCCATCCTTGTCTCACACTCAATTTCAAAGTACTCACTAACCCTACCGTTAACTCTCACGCAAGTTCTGCTTCCATCACACACTGATTTTATTGCATTCAGTAGTTCTCCCTTTACACCATACTCCGTTGGAGTTACCCATAACTTGAAACTATTCACACTATCATACGCTTTCTCAAAAACCACAAACGTACAATACATTTTCTCATTAACATGCAAAAACTTCTCGGCCATTTGCTGCAAACCAAACTTTGATCCACGCACCCTTGTCCAGGGATTAATCCACACTGAACATCCCATATCTTCCTTTCAGTATTTATGCGAACTCTGTCAACTATAATGCTACCAAAAACTTTCCCAGCTTAATAAATTTAATAAACTTATAGCTCTATAATTCCTGCATTCATATCTACTACCTTTGCCTTTTTACAGAGACACAATCGTAGCATTCTTCCAGTCCTCTGGGACTTTTGATAATTGAACACATGCATTAAATGATTTGCACAACCATTCACCTAGTCGCATACCGCCATACTTTAACTTTTTGTTTGTTACTTTATCTACTCCAGGGGATTTCACATTTTTAAGCCTTTGTATTGCATTACTGCTTCCATGCCTATACTCCTATCGTTTTCTTGGGTTTTATTTATTCCAGCATTTCCCACATTCACACTTATCCAAGTATCCTTGCTGCCATACAGCCCTTTAAAATATTCTCTCCAAAGCAATATCACTTTACTTTCATCCCACATTTTATTCCCGTTATTCCGTATTCCGGTTACATGGTTCCTTACACCCTGCTTTGCATTCCTTACCCGCTTCTAAAATAATCCTTTATTGCCATCAAGATCATTCTGAGGTCTTACTCCCTCTTTCACCAGACGCTCTTTACCCTCCTTCGCAGCTTCCTTTGCACACTTCTTTTTAACCCGATACGCTTTAAGTAGATCAATTCTGTTTTTCTCAACTTCGGATCCAATCATTCTTCTCTATATTTCATTCTTCTCCTATAGCGCATCTTTCACAGCATCATTCTACCATGCGTTCTTTTATGACTTTCCAATTGTACTCACTCCGCGTACTTTAGTTGCACACTCTATCACGATGCCTTTCAATCTCTTTCATGTACATTCGATGCCACCGTTTTCAGTTTCATATTTCCATTCAGATTTTTCTGACAACATTTACTTATCTAGGTTTTGTACGTATTCCTCTCTCACATGCCCCTCCTGAATTCTTTCCACTTTCACTCTAGTCCTTCTTACAACTACCTTCTTCTTATATACACAATTTTTAACAAGCTCAAGTCTTGACATTACCAGAAAATGATCCGTCCCACGCTCAGGACCTCTCATCGCTCGTGTGTCCTTTGCCAATTCACGTAACCTCTCATCATATGTTTTCTCTTCTTACCCATCCATTCAAATCGCCCAGTAAAATCACTCTATTATTCACATGACCTGTATTAAGTACCGCTTCTAACTCTGTCCAAAATGTTTCACATTCATCCTAGTTATCACCATTCACTGGAGCGTAGCACGCTACAACCATTACTTTCCTGATTCCTATCTTCATTCGAACCCAGAGTAGACAAGGAGACACTAATTCATTCTCCGTTGAATCTGCTTTAGCAAATTCGCTCAAAATCAATCCCACTCCATTTGAACCATTCGTCCAACTCTCTACTCCAGACCAGAAACCTAGTCTTCCCTCATCCATCTCTATCACTTCTTTCCCTTTGGATTTGATTTCACTCACACACAGCAAATATAGTCTCCTCTCTCCCATTTCACTCAAAATCTCGTGTTCCTTTCCATACATCCCTCTTACATTACACGTTCCTACTTTCCATTCCATGTTCTCGCGTTTATTCCAAGGTGGGCGAATCTTGTTCAATCTCAACCGCCCACCATGGGTTTAACTGTCCAAAGCCTTTCTTATGTTCTTTTTAGCAATGTTTTTAAAGCTAGACCTGGTTTCTAGCCTAGATCATACCCTATGTCGATGTAGCATTCCCTGCTTACGGTACTGGCACCATACCGGTTAGTGTTGTCGTATTTAGCGTACGTGCTACAAGCACAGCCACAATCCTAGCATTACCCCAGACATGCCTAACACTATTCTATACAGAATAAGATTTCTACCATGAACGGGTTACTCTGCAAGCCAGCACGTAGTTGCCCGTCCTGTGACTACTAGGAAGTATACGTAATGCACTGACACACTCGGGCACTCTTAAAATAACTAAATACATTTATTGGAGTAATGAAATAAAAATTTTTAATTAGATGTCAATAAATTTAAATTCTTTAGGGAAATTAGTAGTTAAATTGGTATTTTACTGCACCACTACAATTTGAATATTATTGTCTTTAAAAATTAACTAAATATATTTATTCAAGTAAAACATTAATATATTCCAACATTTAAAAATTACATCTGGAGCAGTGATGTTCACCATGTATTTTAGGCTGTACCAGTTTAGATTATGACGCCTGGAGGAGCGATTTTCACTGTGCATTTTAGTCCGCGTTATGTTGTATTATGAAGTAACGCAGGTATGACCAAAAAACAAATAGCTTTGAACCTACAATGATTACTCATCACCCTGGAATGCAGAAATAACTCCTTAGCATTTCCAGAAACCGCAATTAAAAAGCAACTAGAAAGCAATTACCGCTGAATTTGTTCTATTAAAGATCAAGAGGTTTATATGATAGCCTTTAGAGGAATCATACTTCTTGTAATCTTAAGTTGAGATAAAGTTATCTTAAACGTGTTAAAAGCAAAAGATCTAATTATAATACTCAAAGTCTTCGTTCAAAAGGTAACCAACGCTTTTAACGAACGTTTCTTTCCATGGGAACGTTAAATTAAATAAGATAAGGTATGTTACATTAGGCGAGACATCGCCTTCCCGCGCCATACCTTTCATATTAACTTCTTGTTAGTGATTATCTCAATTAATGTTTTTAATAAAAGTTCAGTTTTAATTTTTGAAAACATAAACTTAAGAAGCAAAAACTTAACCATATGCAAAACCTTTAGTACCTTACGAGAAATTTTATAAGATAACTACAAAAACACAGTATGTTAATTACAATTAGCACAACATTATAATTTAATATTATGTAGCTGTTTTTGTGTACAATTTCTTTAAAATTTATGTGGGCATGTAACGTAGAGCTTTAGTACATTCAATCATGCTCCATTAACATACAAAGTCGGCGTGCAATGCAACGGGTTTGCTTTCAGCCGAAGTGTGGGGTCCGGGTTTGTAGATTATTAATAGGAAGCAGGCTCCTTCGGTGGTAGTTGTGTCAAGTTATACAGTATCGGTTGTAAAAATTCAATAAAAGTTATATTCATCTAAAACTAACTTGACATTAACTAATGGAGGATGGGGAATATTTACAGTAAAGGGTTATCTGGAAGGAATTGGTTGGATTTAAGAGGTTGTGGTCTTTTATTTGTGACCTAGGTTATATATTTTTACTTGTTCATAAATTGAAGTTCGGTTTCCTTTATGATTACATTCAAAAATGATTTTTGAATTACGAAAAATTATTATATTTACCTTTCAAATATTAATTCTATTCAGAGCATTTTAAATAAACACTTTTCTATGTAATTAGTACGGAAGTGTTAATTTTGTATCCATATAAGATTAATTATTGCCACCCAGAAAATTTATTTTTAAGTTTTGTTTTATATATAAATAAAGATTCATTTACAATAAACTAATTTGTACAATGAGTATTTTAAAAATTGATTTTAGTCTTGTTAAGAACTTTTACGAAAGCAAACGTGAACATTAGCCCTTTATTTTAAATCACGGCAAAATATGTATTTAATTAACGTTAAACGGGAAATCACTAATTATTAATTCAAAATTTCCATTTAGCTGATAGTGCACGTATGCTAAAAGGTGATAAGTAAAATCTATTTCCGGTAGACAAACGAGGTTATCGAGGTCAAGACTTGTATTTGAGAACTTTTCCGTTTTTTTACATGTATCAACTACTATGTTATCAGCTGTTTATTGTTGTCTGTAAATAAAGAAATAAATCGATTCCTTTAATTACAATTAATGAGGGAAACTTCATTCAGGGTGTTTTATGTCTTTAATTAATCTAATGAATTGAAATATAGATACATACAGGGTGATATCATGAAGTGTTAAATAAATCATTAGCAAAAATAAATTACATTAACATGTAACTGAATGCCAAGAAACAAAATAGCGTTTTAATATGAAACAATTATAATTAGAACAGTGAAGGTATTTTGCACATAATTGCAGGTGCACGTTACAGGTTTCGTTAAATGTTTTCCTTCAAAATAGTGTATCAATCTGTCTTCGTTGTTGAAAAACACTCGCTGAAACTGTCTTACAATACATTCACTGCGTCAAAAAGTTCACGTGTACCAAGAATTTTTCTTTCGTTATAACCCTGACTCCAGGTATTTTCTTCGTCTTTTAATTCGAAGAATTCTCTTTGAACAAATCTCTCTAATCATACCCATAATAAATTAAGTCTGGCACGCTTATTATTTAAATTCATTAATTTTATTTAACTCGTATTTTATATTAGCATAAACAACAATAATGCCATCAGCAGGGCTATTAAAATTTTATTTAACTAGAAATGGTCAGTAAACTGATAATTCCGCAGTACAAATTATGTATTTCCGCTAACCTTAATTGTGGTTTGTTTTTAAAAATTAATAATTATTTGGGTTTAGGGCTGGTACAAATTATTCTAACCAATTAATTATGGATTTTTAGTTGTTAAATAATTATCGCGGATCATTTTAAGTTATTACAAATTTAACCTCAGATATGTACAATGCATTCATGAGCTATCCAGATGCTTTAATTATCATTGAAATCGGCGAAACTTATTCACTTTGAATCGATGCGTAATTGGAGAATCAGCTAGCCAACTCACCATTGCTCATTGCGTTTTTAAATTATATAGTGTCCCAAATCATGTAATAATTCATGGCATTCGATTTCCGTTTTTTCTAGGAATATATCTATTCATTTTAATAGACTGTTATCAATAATATTCGCATTTATTTATTTCATTGAAATACCTTATATTTATTATTAAGCATTTTTAAATACAAATAAAATATAACAATCACTCTTAAGAAGCTTAGATAATTACGAAATTTAATTATTTTTGATTATTAATTGACGTTTCAAGTACGATCAAGTGAAAAATTCGAAATAAATTTAGGTATTAGAAAATTCTTTCCTTCACGTTACAATTTAACAGGTATCTAGTACGAGGGCTATTTTTTTTCAAGTTCTGTTGAGCTAACAGAAACACATGAGAGTATTTAGCAAAGTTTAAATATATACAATAGCTACTCGTACATCCAAATTATTTCTCAACGTGGTTTCCACGAATGTTGAGACACTTGTGGAATGAGAAGTCAGTTTTCCTATACCATCGCTGTACCATGTTGTAACATGGCATTTCAACCAATCTTGCACATCGATTTTCAGCTTATAGTTAGTGCTGAACTGCTTCTTTCCTAACCACACCTTCGTCCTGGTGCACGAATGAAAATCGCTTGATACCAGATCCGGGCTGCAGGGCGGGTGCTCGAATATCTCTTGTTTGTGAACGTCTGTAAAATGTTTCGGGACCCACCGTGCACAAAATGCGTGGTGACAAATTTTGACATAACAATATTATAAGGAGCTAACCGAATAGTTTGAAGAAAATCAAGAAGAGTTTAGAAATTGTGAATCGTCGTCCTTCACGAATCACTTTATTTACTTTATCGACAACATAGTTTGTTGCTACAGACTTCGTTCCCTGGCCTGTTTGATCATAGACATCAGTTCATCCTTCTTGAAAACGCATACACCATTTTCTCATAGCACTATTACTTGTAGCGTTTTTCCTGTACAGAGCACACAACTCCCTATGAATGTTTGCCAAACTATTGTCTTTTGCTTGTAGAAAACAAATTACCGAGCGAATCTTGTATGCGACGGATTCTTTGATCGTAGTAGCCATGATGAAACTATCGCCCGTAAAGGTCTAACTCGTTTGGAAGTTATGACAGATATATTATAAAACAATACAGTTACCTATCCAAATTATTGGATACGCAAAACGCTGCATAACTCCAAATATTTTCTCTGATAACCCGTTTTAACTACTTTTTAAAGAATCGTTAAGTACACGTAAAAATAGCATCAAAGATGTGTGAACGGTAGCAAGTTTTAAAAAAAATTTTATAGCCGTTTTCGAGAAAATCGCAAAAAACTTGAAAACCCAAAGAATAAGGTGGCACTTCCGGTGATTCAATTTTAACTAAATTCTTACCGTCTCATATACAGACGAAATCAAACTTAGATATTAAATTTCATTTTTATATGATGACTTCTTTTTGAGATATGTTCTTCACAATGTATACGTTAAGTATTTACTGTTACTCTATTTTTGAAAATTTATTAAAGAAACGGTTTAGTTCATATAAAATGGAGTTAAGTAGATAAGAAATATACTAAGTTTAAAAAAATTGTTACAGTTGATTTTAAGAAAATCGCGAAAAATAAAAATTCGGAAAACATCTAAAAATGACAGAAATAACATGATACTCTCGGTTATTCGATTTTAGTTAAAATTATAATTTTGCATACAAAGATAGTTATGATCTTAAATTAGATTTTCATTTAGCTACGACTATTAGTTTCATAGTTGTTTTATTCATAGTTAACGGTAAAGTACTTGCGGTTACTCGATTTACGTAAACTTTTCTGAGAATCTACCTAGACTATCTTAAATATCATTAAATGTCTAAAACATGCAATAAATTTTTAAAAAATCGTCAGAGCCGATTTCAAGAAAATAGCAAAAAATCCAAATTGATAAGAGTAAAGTAGCACTTCCGATTATCTGATTTTAATGTAAATGGTGGGGTTATGTGTGCATATGGCTACAAACTTAAATACAAAATTTTGTTTATTTACAACCTTTAGTTTTTGAGATATCCTGCTGACATACACATACGCACACATACACACACACACACACACACACACACACACACACACACACATACACACACGCGCGCGCGCGCACGCACTAGTGTACGCGTGCGCGCTCGCGTACTCGCACGTGCACGCGTACACCAGGCGCATACACGCACACTCAGATAAATTTCCAAAAACATGATTTTCGTACTCAAGGAACCTGAAAATGCGTATTTCTCTATATTTCTTATAGGGTAAGAGAAAGTATAAATAATTACAAGAAAATTTTATTGTATACCATGAATGACTCGTATTCATTGTACACCTTTTATATTAGAGTATTAGGTAGGTGTGTCTATAAAAACAAACATTTGAAATACTTATACATAGATATTTTGCAAAAAGTATGAAGTCTTTACAAACTTTTTTTTAATAAATGGTTACAAAATAATTTAGAAATACTCGTATACATCAGAATGAAGCAGACATTTTAATGTAAGCTTGAAATTTAAAAGACATTTAAAGATATCCCATTAAGTAATCAGTATTTTTTGTGTAATAGATTCGTACAAAAAGTTAAGATGTTAGAATATGTATATCTCCTCATATCTTTTTTGGTATTAGATATATGTAAAACTGAACAACTTAGAAGTAAATTAATTGAATATCACCACAAGCCTGTACCAAATTTAATCTGTTTTGATCGTATTAATTAAATTTATAAATAAAAATAATATAAACACACGGTTTTGAGGGATAATGTTTATATCTCGTGTATTTATGTTTACCATTTCGTTATTTTATTTTTAAATACGAGCTTGATGGTTTAATAAGTATAGAAAGACTATTAAAAGAAATGGAATTGAGATTTTAAATTAAAATTTTGACTTAAATGCAACGTTATTCTAATTAATTGCTTGCAAATTAAATCCATCGATTGATTAGATTTGATTAAACAAGTTTTTTCGTCCTTATAGTATTAATATTTCAAATTAATTTAGTTAAGCACTTTAACTGTGGATTAAGGTTAAGTTTAAACTGTAGATATTGCCTAGTTTAATAAAATTCCTCTTTGAAATAGCACGAAAAATTTCTAATTTATTCAGAAAATTGTGTAACTGTACTAAATAAGCTTTATCTATGATTATTTGTAATTAAAGCCCGCTG
Organism: Phrixothrix hirtus; assembly: GCA_024586415.1. Taxonomy (NCBI): domain Eukaryota; kingdom Metazoa; phylum Arthropoda; class Insecta; order Coleoptera; family Phengodidae; genus Phrixothrix; species Phrixothrix hirtus. The sequence goes on along the minus strand of JAHWXV010232588.1, from coordinate 5,132 downwards.
TTTCAGTAATAGCGATTAAAATATAGTCATAATATAAAAAAAATATTTAGGTAATATTATACAGTAAAAATTAATAAAGAACTAGCGTTTGCTATTTTGTGATTACACTGTCTTATTCGGTTACAGATTTATAACACTGATAACAAAGTAATCACTGTGTAAGATTTGTATGATATATCACTGTAAATAAAAATACAAACTATATTACTTATATATAGAACTTTCTATAAAGAAATTTTCGTAGTTTCTGATATGAATTATTATAGTTATTACAGTAAAGTAGGTTATTAATGTGATAAGATTTCATAAGATATTAATTTCTCCAAACGTTCTGTATATTTCCTTATTTATATTCTACTTCCATAAAATACCTTTATGACAGGATGGAAATTAATTATTTCGTTTTGTTAGGATTGAAAAAAATCGCATAAATAGATCTGATTTCAATGTTTTAACTATTTGTTTATTCATAACCATTCTTAGCTTTTAACAAATTCAAAATTTTGAAAACAATTGCTGACGGGTATTTTATATACTACCGTATATGTATGTATATCATCCAGGAAATTACATTTTAATCAGTGAATATTAAGTAGACCGATTAGCATTTCTTAAACTTAGTTAGAAACAATCAGGACTGCTTTTCCAATGAAAAGGTATTTAATTAAAGATTGATTTTCTCAGTATTCGCAAATCCATTAGCAATTTTGAGGCTTTGTCTAAGAAAGTTGAATCATGAGCTCCGTTAACTAAATATCTACTTCATTAAAATTATAGATAGTTTACATGAAGTACTACTGCAATTCACAATCAACGACCTACCCATACATATTTGCAATTGGAAATTTGTGATAAAATTACATTTATCGGCAACATTAGACTTATCAGAGAATTGTGAGGTTAAAATTAACGAAAGCAACATTTTTATTAGGAATTTGACATTATTCATAGTGACAAGTATAATTAAAAAAATATCGGCGATGAATAAAATTTATTCAGTTTTGGAGATGTAATTATGACTTGGTTTTTAATTTAAAAACGGAAACATACCTCTTTCATAATAATGAACTGAATTCTTCATTATTATTACCAATAGGGTTATTTTAATGCAGGGTGAACCAAAAATAGCTAGCATCCTTTCTCACAATAACTAACGCTGCTATATAAAGCCCTAATTTGGCTAAATAAACCTTCTAACATAATAAAAAAAATCTCATGATTTTAATCATTTAAGTCTATTTTATTACGTATGTATGCGGAGTTTTGAACAAATTCAAATGTGCATAGACCTCTATACTAAGGCATGTTCATAGTATCGATTATTACTCAAAAATTATTGTTAATTTTATTACGCATATACAAACAATGTAGAAAGTGTTCTGCAAAGAATGGTACTGGAATTTGACGGAAATGAAATATTTTTAAATTGTGTGGTATTCTCGGAGGAAGCTACGATTTTTTTGAATGTGAATGTTTACAGACACAACTAAGAATACTAGTTAAATGTTAATCCTCACTGAATGGAAGAGGTTGACATACAGTATTCACAAAAGGTTAAGCTTTAGACTGGCCTTGGTGTGGTTCGTTTGAGAAAATATTATTGCTGTTATAACAGCATTCTTTCCTAATCAAGGCTGTTTATTTTAGAAAAACGGTGTACCTCAGCACTACTTCCGTAAGGCAACTTTTAAATAACATATTTCAAGGAAGGTGAATAAGAGGACGTTGAAAAATTGCATGGCTTCCCAGGGCGCTCAATATATATTTTTCTGTTTTGTTATTTAAAAGAGAAAGTTAACAGACCGAAAAAATTTGAGGAATTGAAACACCATATTCGAGGTTAAATGCAAGACATTTCTTAAGAATGAATTTCAAATAGAATTATATACTTTCAACGTCGTTAGCTTATTGTCTAGACATTTATGGTTGATAATTTAAACATCCTAAGGTAGATCCACATTTAACGAACGAATGTGAAAGCATGGACAAACACATTCGAACACAAAGAGCATTTACGAACTTAAACACGCACCGCCTCAAACGAAAAAATAGAAACTAACATTTTCACAAAAATTAATCGGTGCTTGTCTGCATTCCATCTGGTTGCTTTGGATGTGAAATACAGTCCTATATATTTACGCCATGCAAAACGTTGATTGCTCAGTATATTATAAATGAAATTGGATTGCCAACTATATGGCTGTTTAAAATGTCATGGAAGTGGTATTGTTAGAAAATTAGAAATGCAGAGTAGATATAACTCTTAGGAAGGTTAAGCTTTTTAATTTGGTTTATCAAATGTAGTTCAATAAATAATTTTAAAATCATAATTAAATGATAAAATTGTAACATATAATGATTTTGTGTATTAGCCAATTGATGGATGGATGAAATTAAAGTTCTGCTAACATAAATAAACATCAACTAAACTGCCGACAATGGCAAAAATGTACGTTGAATACTATTCTTTCAATGGTTGTACACATCCAACAAACGAACATGAACGATTATAAAAATTCTTAAACCAACATGAACAAATGAATGTGGACGTGTAAACAAGCGCGAACGACATCGAACGTCAACGAAAGCGTTCTATTTCTTTTCGGTACATGAAAGAAAAGAGCGCTCGTTCTTGTTTTACATGATGTGAACGGAATAATTTTGATTCAGCCAGTAGTCAGCGTTTGACAATTTTTCCATATACGTATCGATATGGAATAGTCAAATACTACAATTGCATCATTCGAAAAGTTTCCTGTGCTTTGAAATTCATGTGATTCCTACAACAAAATTAGTGCGTAAAAAAATGACACATGGTCGAGTTTAGCACCAAATACAATATCACATATCAAAGTATTCACCGAAAACTGCAGTATAGTTCTTTTGAAGATAATTGGCGGCGCTAGATTAAAAACGCGACAACGTAATCCTCTACCTATACAAATATGAAAATAATTTTACTAACATTTTGAATATCGACCCTATGAATTCTTTCAAGTTTTATGCTTACAAGTATAAATAGTAGGTAAACAACTGCTATGTACTCGTGCAAGTAAAACATTACATTGTCGTATTTTTAATCTAGCGCCGCCAAATGCCTTGAAAAGTATATAACTCTAATTTAACAGTTTTGAGAAAAATGAATTAAGGCTTGAAATTAATACGAAAATTCAGATTGTGGAAATGGCAGAGAAAGTTTAAGATTAGTTAGTGAAAATAATATTCTTTAATAAGGTGAATACATAAATTTGTATTTATCATACTTTCAGAAACAGTCTGGTTAGTTACTGTTCTATTCGACGGAATAAACTTAAATAATGTAAATACATAAAAAGAGACTTCATATCTAAGAACATAAAACTATATTTTAAGAACTTTCGTAATTTTGGCACGAACAATAAATTCTTCATTGTGCACTTTCTATGCTTCGTTTATCTTCAGAAGGCGATTTCCTGGATTTTAAAGATTTGTAAGAATTGTAACGGAGACGTCCCTGTCTTTTGAATATTAGGTAAAACCGACGCGATAAGAAGATGTCTGCGCGAAGGTGCAATTTTGAGCCAGTATAAGTTTACTATTGTACATGCAGTAACCTTCACTCCGCATGTAGTTTCTTTATAATGGTGTGATAAATTAGTTGTCAAATTTACTTCTTTTGTTGCTTCGTCTTGTTTAGGATTATTTAACGCCACGGGTAAGTTTGATTTTGGATTAATTACGATCGGGATTAACTTCCTTTCATTATCTACAGCAAATCCGGTGGGACTAATTAATTATGGTTGTCTGTAGGAATTAAAGAATAAAAGGAGGGTTATCATCGTCCATCGTGACTAAGAATGCAGATCTAAACAAATACATAGTCAGTTTTGGCGACATGGTTTGGGATAATTTCCGTCAATTAGTCTAGTTTGGCTGTTTTAGTTTGACGAAATTCCACATATGGTCGGCCAAAGGGAACAGGTGAATCTTGACGTTTCACTCTCATGCATTGAACCGAGGTCAGTCGTCTTTATAATGGTTTTACGTCGTACGCAACCAAGAATGATAAAAGTTTAATTTACAATTTGTTTACTCTTAAAAATCATACTACAATTCGACATTTCTGTTATACAGATACCGTATTGCTAAATATTAATTTTTGGCATGATAATTTCAATAACTCCAAACTTTATATGTTGGATTATCATAATTTAACTGAATTTCTTTTAGCTTGTTTTATTTTTAATGTTATTGATTCATTGGGATTTTAATCCAAGATATCTTTATTACGATTGTAATAATATAAACGAGTTAATATCTTACCACTTTTTACTAATTTTTGACCAGTATGCTGTTTGTATTGAAATTTTAACGTTTCGAACTAGCACCAACAAATACATCACAATTAGAATTGCACATATAAACAAAAAAATTAACAATAATAATCAAACTTAACGGAAGAAAATTTACAATATATTGCTCTACCATTCATTCATTCTTAATCTAACAAATAAGATCGCTATAATTTAAAAAAATATCAATAGCTGGTTGCTGAACAGACGTACAACAATATATCATTTCTATTTAGCAAACTAGAAGCTACTACACCGAAAGAAAAACTATCTAATTTAGTGTATCAGACAAATTGTAAAGATTGTAATGCTACATATACAGGGTGTTTCGCCTAAGAACCGACACAGAGCTGGGGCATGTTCAGAAACCAAAAATATGATGATTTAATGCAACTTACCTTAATACAAATTTGCATCCCTGAGAATTTATAGGTCTTCACAGTTGGGTTTCAAATTTCAAAAAAATCAATATATCAGTTATAGTTGAACTTATAAAACCAACTTTGGCATATATTGTGAAGGCAGCAAGAACATTAATCGACAGTAAGTACAATTCAATTGAAACATTTTAAAAGGCTGATAAGGGATGATGCACTCATAAAATGTGACAGAATATTTTAACCCGTTGGCGGACTCAAAAAATTATTATCTTATTTTGTGGAGAATTTAATTTTAATACTTTTTTACTCTTGTTATTTTTAGAAAAACTTTGTCGTTTTCAAGAAAAACTCGAATTAATAAAAACACGTATTTTAGCGATGTTATTTAAAATCATCGAAATTTTAAAAGTGTGCTATGAAA
>JAHWXV010232585.1:0-10823 GCA_024586415.1 Phrixothrix hirtus | reverse complement strand
TATATATATATATATATATATATATATATATATATATATATATATATATAATAAAGACATTTTGAACTTTAATTAACGATTTCCTGTTCACCAGATAGAAAGTAACCTGAAATCTGTGTTAAAATTAACACAGTATAAATAGAAGTTGTTATTAATAGTCGTAAGAATTGAAATAAAAGTATATATATATTACATACATATGAACATCACGATACATCGAAAACACTGTTTTGCTCTTACAGGGAGTGCAATGTGTAGAATGGCCTATAATTTGGCAAAGTTACTTGGGATTTTAAACAAGTTCTAAGCATGAAGACGGTAAGTTAATGATGGAAAAGTGGATAAAAAATGGTCGCAGTTTTTCTTACGACGCAACCCTAATATTATCATCTGAAAACCAGCAAATGCTTCCATCTTCTGTGATACAAGAATGTCAAAAGATCCTATAAATTCTTTTTTTAAGGAACTGAAGAAGATCCTCGATAATAATAGTTTTTTGACACGCCTGGTAATATTTATAATCCTGATGAGCCCGTACTATAGTTAAATACTAATGCCGGGGAAGTAATGGCTCAAGAAGTATACTTACCATAAATCATAACTAAAAGGGTGAAACTATGGATGTAATTGCGTGTTGGAAAGCAAAGAATAGGAAAGATCAATGGATTGACGGAAAGTCTCTTAGGTCAAAAATATGAATGTCAAAAAAACCAGCTACGTAACTTCGAAAATATTTCTGGATTGAGTAAACACGAATTTCCTCCATACATCACTAACATATAATACATTAGAATTTGCAGAGCAACATGAGGCAATTTTGTTGTACTTGTAATGATACACATTACCTACAACCGTCAGATGGTACATTTTTTAATGTCTTAAAGGGCACTACTACGAAGTGTATAGAGAAATACTGGAAAACAGCCCAAATAGAAAACTCAATAGAATGCAATTTGGAAGAAGCTTGGGGAATGTCAGAGTTTCAGGCAACTAGGATAGTACATTTTAACCCAGGCAGAATATCAGATTCCGCAATCAGTTAAATTAGTTACTGTATCCGCGAAGCGTTCCAAAACAAACACTGTCAGGTCAAAATCTTCACAACCAGGCCCCCATGATTGTGGGCACATAAGCACTTTGCCGCCTTCAAATTCTTCTCATCAATACCCATGCAGTTTTCAGAACATAAGAGTTTCTTCGGTGTTAAATTTTCCTCAGTTGCCTCCCTCTGAAATGCGTATAGCATCAAAAAAAATAGTGACACAAAGGAGAAAGTAAAATTAGTCTTGAAATTTCACCTGTACCTACAATAACAACAGCTATGAGAAAGGTCAAAACCAATTTAACACCTGCAAATATGAAACGTAGAAAAAACTAATTCAAAAAAGAAGACATTGGACAAATAAGAATAATCGGGTCAACTGTAAAACCAAAAAATAAAATATTCTCAACAAAAAACTATAATTGGTCTTCCTCCTCAAATTCAGACGGTATGGTTTTGAATGATTCATCTACAGTAATATTGAAAACGGGTGCATAGGTTGCCAAGAAGATTATTATTTTACTAAGAAGAAACATGACTGGATACGATATGTGATATGCTTCCGATGTTACATGGGAATTGTACCTCTCACAGCATCATTTGTCAAGGGTGTGGTGCTAGTATGGCAAGGAATAAAATCAAAAAGATGTAAATCCATCTATCTTTCCTACCCTTGGTGGTCCATCCTTCCTATACTAGATAGGGGAGATGGACCAATTCGTTGTTTTAATATGAAGAAATATGTTTATCGTTCTTTAGCTTAGTTCAAAATGTTAAAAAGTTTTTACTTCGTTTAATAAAAAGGTTCTCGAAAGTTAATGAAAAGATATTCCCTTTACCCCCACATTACCGCGCTTTAGTCAATGTAACAATTCTTTAAACAATTTTATATTAAAACAATTTTTTGGTTAAACTGTTTAACCAAAAAATTGTTTTAATTATGAATAATAACTGTGAAAGTTTCCATAAATATTTAATTTTATATTGATTAATTCACCAAAATATAAAGGAACAATTGCTTATTTTCAAATAAACCAATAATCGCTGTGTATCTGACTATACAAAATAAAACTTAAGATACTCTCTCTCTCTCTCTAAATATTTGGGAGCAATAAATATGGTTCCTTAAATTTTTACAAAGATCTTTTAAGTACTCGGACACAATCACGAAAAGCAGTTTTGTTCTAGTTTATTTTCCACGAGTATTGATGCCTAACTAAAAATTGCAATTAAAGATTTTATAAAAACATAAATTTAGAAGAAAATAGATGCCCCACAAGCAATGACCAGCTCCTTCTACCTAACAGGTTTTTAAAATTTCAACCAATAATCTGAAACATAATTCAAATACGAAATTGTTATATGGAATGAGTTTCTTTATAATTATTATCTTTATTTTGTCAGAGGATGATGTATAGTCAGTCGGATTAGAAGGATAGAAATCGCTTTATAGTCATGTCAGACAAAGATATACATAATGAATCTCATGATTTAACTCATTAGGTTATTTATGGAATATCTTAAGTTTCTATCGCATAATCGAATTTTACAGGTAGATTATTTCAAAGTTTGTTTAAAAATATAATTATATTTGGTATTTTTGTATATACGCTTGGAATATTACACATGTGCATGTAAATGTTCTTATATAATAGTATTAAACCACGCCCAATGAAATTAATAATTATTTAAAATAATGATTGAATAACTAATAATTAGAATATAAAAGCTTATTAAAATTTTAACTAATTCGCAAGTTTGAAAGATTATAATTATAGAATACACAATTTTTGAACTATATGAAGTAAATAGGTATACAAATTGTGCACTGATTATAATTTCTTTGTTTTAAAGCATTGGTTGCCTTCAAAATGTATTCTAATTAACAGACTAAAATAAATGATTAAATATTTATAAATAACTATTTTTACCGATATTGTAATAAATACGACCTGCTTTATTTAAGTGATAAATATTAAATATTCATTTAAATAGAATTTTGAATATTCATTATAACATGTTTATTATGTAATTTAATTGAAAATGTGACAAAATAAATATTTTAATAAAACGATTAAGAGTTAGACTCAATTAAAAGTATTAGTAAAATTATTTGATGTGTCAATCATATTAAAAATTAAAATAACAAAATTATCTAAAGCATATTTTTTATTTATTCCAATTTATATAACATTTGTAGCTTTCCCGTTTATTTTTACCAGAAATTATGTGATCGTATACGAAATAATCAGGTTACAATGTACAAAATATCAATCATTGTCATACTATTTCCGTTCACGAAACTATCACCTCAATTAACTCATAAAACATAAACACCATAGATGCAAAGAACGGAAAAGTTAAATGATTCAGTGTTTATAATGATTGCTTAATTCCAAATGCTTATAGGCCTTTGTTGGTCCAAAAAATATTCACTTACAGTGTTACTACATTTTCTTGTACCCCTATTATTTGTGTTTTGTCTTAAATCTTATTTAATCGTTAACTGTAAACGACTGTGACAAATATGCTCAACCACAACGGAAGAAAACACAAACTAAAAATTTAAAGTAAATTGTAGTTGGTTAAAACGTGATACCATCATAACGAAAAAGTGAAGGAAGAATCTAGTACTTAAAGAAAAACTACTCGCTCAGCGCAAAAATGTCTTTAAGCACAGTTTTAAATACATTTCTAACGTGGTACTTCAATATCTTGTGATAAGAACGATTATCTACAATTGTCTGGAGAATTATATTTATATCATATTTTGTTAATAAATACTTTATTTACGAATATTAAATATTTCCTGTAAAATTTAGTATTCTACCCATGTGCATTAACTAAGGAATCTAACTTCAATACTTAAATTAAGTGTAAAATTCATAAATGCAGCTCTCTAAGGACCATAAAATTAGCACAGGTGTTCCACAAGGCTCGGTGTTGGTGTCGGACTATTAATATTTTTACTCTTTATAACTGGTATGTCTCCTTATGTTAATAATTGTAAAATTACTATGAATGCAGATACAAATGTATCCTTATATCTACAACACGTCTTCCATACTGTATTATTACCGTGTTTCGGAAAAAGAATTTATTATTATTATTATTATTAATACCTACTTATTTAACATGGGTAACATAAAACAACTTAAATTTAATAATCCTCAGTTTGATTACCACATCAAACCGCAACAAGTCGATGGCAAACGCTAGACCTGATGCATGACGTGGCTAACTTGAAAAAGATATGCCATTTAACTGCTTTTAGATATCTATAAAATAGGAAAAAACCTAAACTCATCAAGATATATTTATTTTACTAAACGATTTGCAGTTACAGATAGAACGGTTGAATTTTCATAACCTACAAGCACGATTATAAATCAAAGTATATATAAAGGTAAGGCACTGAAAGTAAATTCTACGGTTCCTACAGCATAACAACATTTAACGTCTAACCCGCAAGATTGAAATTATGAAGACGAAAAAAGTATAATTTGCATTTCAAGTTAACTAGCATATTAGGCATCTCGCCAGTTAAGTTAGTCTAGTCCGCTACCGAGCTATAGTACGAATATTTTTTTACCGGAGCCTGCACACATTTGTTTCCTTGAGTCCCATAATGCCTTCTACGAGTTTTCATAACGTGACTTTTGATGGGACAAGGCTTTCATCGCGAGATACTAAATGCTTCGCATACCTTGGCGATGACGGCACAAGGTGACATGCCTTCCCAATTTCAGGCCCTTGTTACTATATTTCTTCTACGCTACTATACCGCGTTTTAACGACACAATCATCCAAAGGTACACCAAACAAATTTCTATATTCTTCAGTTACAACATCAAACCAAGCTGCGGGGTCCCGAATATGTCGATATAAATTTAGTTAAAGATTTTACTATCCTGATGTTTGCGTTTTTGAACTCAACATTCTTGTTGGTTTTGTTCTGTATTCCTCCCGGCGTATGAAGCTAACCAAATCTTGCGAACCATTTCAATTTTTTCTCTATGCAATTTCATTATTAAATAGATTACATTGTTGATCTTTGCAATTTGAAGATAGACCTCGCAGCCTTTGAGGCTAATACAACAAAACCAGATCATTTGGTTGAAATACTCTCGCTTTAGAACTTACATCGTAATGGAATTTCACTCAATCACTGGCAATCTGGATGTAATTGCCAACTCTATCACGAATTGACTTTAGCTTCTTTCGAAGACTTTCAGCATATTCATTTCCAGTACCCTGCTCCTCCCTAGGTTTGCTAGTAAACTCCAAGTCAATTACAACCTAATTTTACGCCCAAACAATACTTTAACTGGATCTCCCTATCGTCTCGTTTACAGTTGATCGATACGCCATCAAAAACAGGTGTAAGTATTGGTCACAATCTCTTTTTTGGTCTATAACAACTTTTGACAAATATTTTCGCAGTGGGTGAAGAATAGTTATTGTGGTCTTGCTAATTTTCACCAGTTGGCAGAGACTTTGCAAAAAGACTGGCTCAAAATTTCTTCCGTGATGTAAATGTAATTCCAATGGGATTCCAAAACGGTTAAACAGTTGTTTCACTAAGGTCACGGCCACTGAAAGTGCCTCATGGTCAATTTTCTAAAATAGTCTGTTGTAACAAATATGTATTTGTCTCCTGCTTCTGTTTCCAGGCATGGACTAGCTATATCAATTGCTATCCACATTATATTGCCTCATCGGTGCTTTTCATCTCCTCAGTGGACCGTTCCCAGAAGCGTATATTACACATCATCCAATAAAGTTGTTCATGCACTTTTTCCAGAGTTTTCTTTACTTCTATATGCCGTCCTGAGAACCATTATGCAGTTGACGCAACACTTCCGCTACTCTATTTCAGAACCATCAACTGCATTAATCTTCCATTTACATCATCATTTTCCAGAGCTTTTTTCAAAAGGCCATCCTGAACCTGCAACGAATCCCATTGAGACCAATATGTTTTAACAACAGAACTAAATGGGACCACTTCCTTCCAACCTCGTCCTTGACCTTCATTCTTCCGTGCTAATAACAGCTTCAGATCTGGGCTCCGTTCTTTATCTTGCTTAGCATTATCCAGTTTCGTTGATTACAGTAGCACGGTTGGCCAGAGATTCTTCAACCGAAAGCAGTGCTTGTAATGTTCTAGACAAGGCCGTCTTAATAAAGTATCAGCATTTTGATCCTTTTTTTTGTCTCAATGATCTATGTTATTGGTAAGACCGCTATTAGCGCCTTGGCAATTTACCGCACTTTCGGCACCTTAGTTCTCGCGTCTTAAGTCTTTTCGAGGTTCTCAGCAACATCTTTGACTTCTTCGACTACGCATTCGCTTGTTTAGCCGCTTCAAATCCCAGTGTATGAGCCAATGACCTAGCAAAGTCACGTGGACGTACTAATCTAAGTACCAGTTGAGTTTCAGAATTCCAAAAACCTTCCACAAATATTTACACTCCAATTTACTCAATAAAACTTTCTGGGACCGTTGCGTATGCTAATCGCACTAACCATGCAATTCTTTAACTGGGCATAACAGTAGATCCACTTGGGATGTGTATCATTGTATCACATTTCTAATCTTAACACAAAATAATCAAAATTATTCTGCAGATCATCTAGTATGGTTTATAGAATGTCTAAAGCATCCCGACGTAAAGTTAATATTAAGGTAATTGCTTTTTCTTTAATGATACATCTATTCCATGTTGCAGCTGCCACGAATTGTTTATATAAGTGGGTGCGTTAACGTGTATTCTACTCCTTGGCGTGCCATTTCCAACAACAGGAATGTGATCAACTTTCTGTACATTCACTTCTGTTGATTGTTTATGATGAACAGAGGGCATTCCCTTCAGGCATGTTGATTTCTATATTCATGACGAGGAGAATATGCTTTTGATGTAGTTCATCGCATTTCTTGGTTACCTCCTCATATTTCGTTGACAACTCATTTGTAACGCCTTCCATTTCTTCTTGTAATTAATTTGGCTTAATTTAAAGTCTTCTTTTAAAACAATTTAACTTGATTTAATTTCATGTAATTAATTTGGCTTGATAATTTGTTTGTGTAATTTAGTCTGTCTTAATTTATGTTATTCTTTTAATGCAGTTTGACATTATTTAATTTCATTTATTTATTTTGGTTTGCGTTAATCGTTCTCAATTCATTTTGTAATTTATTTTGATTGAAATCAATTTTTCCTTGTAATTTATTTTGATTGGATTCCATTTATTCTTGATTGGAATCCATTTTGTCCTGCACCTTTTGCGGCATTTTCATTAGCGACTCCATATTTTTATCGACACTTCTTGTCACTGGCGTATAGAAAACAATTAACACTATTTTATAATCATTAATAGTACATGAGTTCATGCTTTCAATAACACATCTAACACTACCAATGTAACGAAACTAGTTAATTGTTTAAAAGTCTTTATTTATATACATTAAACTATAAATTATTTATTTACACGTATTCAATTTAAGTATTTATTTTACAGTACACTAATAATAAATGCTTAAATTTCTATTTACTTAAAACAATTTCTTAACAAAACAAGATTCTTAGCAAAACTATAACTAAAATAATTTAAATTACATTTATATAGAAAGGAGAAATTTTGAAAAACTCTCGAATATTAAGGAATGCTGATGTAATAAATTCCAATACCATGACTCATTACTGCAACTTTGAATTTATTTAGACAAAAGTTGCAGCAACGAGTCATTTGTGATTATTTCATTTATTTTAGTTCCATGAAACCTTCAGGAATGTTCTGGGATCTCCTACAAAATTATTGTTATTTTTAATTTTGTTACAATATTGTAAAATGGAATAAATACTACTGCCCGATATCTCATATCTTTTATTAACTTTTAAGGTCAGTGGGAGTTGCACCGCTATTTGGTAAATTTGGACAGACATGCAACTTTTACCAGTGTCAACTGCAGCTCTGTCAAGAGTGAGTAAAATTGTTTTCCTTCTTATTTCAGATTAATTATGGGAAAATCATACCACCATTAGACGGGCAGAGTCAGTACCCGAAGGATATAATAAGAAATACAGCCAGTGCCATGAGAAACGGAATGAAAATTAGTAAAGCAAGCAGTGCACGTCATATCAACCGGGGAACATTTTAACGTCCACTAAAAAGTGATGTTCATGGGACGTTAAAAATGGGAAACTTCTGACGTGGATGTCTACTTACACTTTCTGATATTTAGCAATTTTCAGGTCAATTGGCAGGTCATTGACCGAACATCAATAAGTAGTGTACAATGTTGGCGACCTAACCTAACGCTAAACTCGATATGACTGGGCTTATAGTTTTCTACGTTCGGAAGGTACTGGACAAGAAAGCAATCAATTTGTACTTTGAACTTTTGAAGACAATCTCAACGCCAAGAGGAAGCTAAGCATTTCATCTAGTTTTAAAAAAGATAAAGAAGAACTTTCATTTCTTCACTACAGAGGAAAAGGTGGAAATTGCTGCGTGCGACAGTGCAGCTGAAGTGTATGTTCCTCCGGTTGTTATATTAAGGGAGCAAAAAACCAACTGGAGCAAAATATCAGTTTCCTCTTAGAACTCAAGTTCATATGGGAGCAGTTACATCTAAGAAGAAAACTTTCTCCTTTTTGCAACACTTCTACTGAGTAAGGTCACAAAGATGGTACGTGCTGATTGTTGATGGCCACATAATGCAATATCAAAACATTGAATGTATGTGTAAAAGAGATTATCATGATGCATGAAATTCCTAGGCGTGCCCAGATCCAATGCTGTGACTATTTGTGGGCTAACAGATTTTGAAACAAAATGACTTATTGAACATACCATCGAACATCTCTAATACGGACCAAATTCAAAACTAATTAAATAATAATCCAAGGAAAATCGTCACCACCAAAGGGAGTAAAGATATCCAAGTGACAAAGTCAGATTCTGAAACAAAATGACTTATTGAACAGACCATCGAACATCTTTAATATGAACCAAATTGAAAACTAATTAAATAATAATCCAAGGAAAATCGTCGCCACCAAAGGGAATACAGATATCCAAGTGACAAAGTCACAAGAAAGGGTTGAAACAATAACGATCGTAGCCTGGTGCAATGCAGAAGGTTACTTTCTGCCTCCTCAGTGTATTTTTGAAAGTGTTAATATACAGCAGATTTAGAAAGAAAACATGCCTTCTGGGGCAGTTATAGAAATAAGAAGAGCATCGGCCTACAACAATGAAGAACTATCATCGATTGACTTCAAGCTCATTTTATACCCGACAAACATGCTGGAAAGTGTCTCCTAATAACAGATGGCCGTGAATCCCATATGATTTCATATTAAATGCTGGAGACAGCAGCTGGGAACATCATATTACTGTGCGTACTAAGCCGCACTACGCACTTTTTACATCCGGCCGTATTTTAAACCTCTGAAAACATTCTTCAAAAATTCTTGTGATGAATTTGTTAGAGTAAAAACCCAAAAAAATTGAACGTCGGCATTTTGCCAATCTTTTTGATACCGCATGGACACGTACTGCCACTAACCGGAATTGTTGGATTCCGCGTGATGTAAGCGACAGTACTTCTCCAATCCCTGAACCATCTACTAGCTCACCGACTAAAGCCCACAAAATTTTATAATGTATTTCACTAGATCCTGTGGTCGCAACGAGCAGTAACCTTAAATAAATTTAACTGAAGCTAGTTATATTTCGGAAAAGAAGGCAAAGCCCAGAAAAAAAGAAACGGTACCCGCACATAAAGCAAAGACACAAGAACACCAACTTAGACAAAAAAGCAGTTTATCAAGCCCTGTCCAGGCTACCACTAAAACTAGCTAAAATGCTCATAATTCAACGGAAGTAATCTTCATTAGAAAGCGATGATCACTTCTCAGTTAATGATACAAATAATGAAGAAATTCGATGAAAATGAATCTGTAGAATGGTACGATCAGAAGGCAGGCTGAATTGAATGCGTTGAATGAAAGGGCGCATGTAGGGCATTCAAGAACTATTCAAATTCAAATTCAAATTCAAATAATCTTTATTTTCAATCAGGCTGAGTGCCTTCAGTAACTGAGTTACTGGGATGTCCGTCACTACGCCGCTTAAACACTAGCACTTAGCACTAGAATTATGGTGGAATAGGTTTTTAAAAGTTTGGGAAGGGAAAAAAGGGCCACTTAATCACTTCACTAAGAACAGATGTTGTTCTCTTTGTTTAATAAGTGGTGACTTCTTTGTTGGGTGTTGATTTGGTAAAATCGCTGAGGTTCGGCCTCTTTTAATGGTGTGTTGTTGTAATGTTATAATTTAGTTGTGATATTCAGTGTTCGGTTATTTATTTAGGTTGTTATTTGTTTTGATGATATTGGTTGGTCGTATTGAAAGAATGGGTGTTAGTCACAAATGTTCATGTTGTTGTATTTTGTGTTGTTTATTGTGTAGTATGTCTTGTTATTTGTGTAAATGTTATTTGCTGTTATGTAGTTTGTATTTTGTGTTCTCTGATGTGTGGCTTATGTATTTGTCGGCATGGTTTAATGACGATTTGTTTGGTAGAGTTGTGTATTATTACGTTATGTGTTTCTGTTCGGGAATTTGTGTGTGAGTATGTATGTATGTGTGTGTGTGTGTGTGTGTGTGCGTGTGTGCGTGTGCGTGTGCGTGTGTGTGTGTATGTGTGTGTGTGTGTGTGTGTGTGTGTGTGTGTGTGTGTGTGTGTGTGTGTGTGTGTGTGTGTGTGTGT
>JAHWXV010232552.1:0-14198 GCA_024586415.1 Phrixothrix hirtus | reverse complement strand
ATATATATATATATATATATATATATATATATATATATTAATATGCCATCATTATCGGCCCGTCACGCCAATGGATGTTTTTTAGCACCACAAAGATATCGTTTGTTTAGCTTTAAGGCACATCGACAAAAAGAGAATATCTCCTTTTTATAATTTATTGAAAACACTTTCTGCTATGTTCCTACCATAAATATTCAACGAGATGAAAAAATCATAGTTGTATAATTTAATTTGCAATATATACTGAAATCTTTGATAATTAGCAGGACACTTGCTGGTTATTTTTATACGTCCTTTTTTATTTTAAGGACTTAATCGTACTTAATGTACTTAACATCAACTGATATATTTCATTAGATAAAAATCGGAAATTGACTAGTTCAATTTTTCGGGTCTGCTATCGTAAATTGACCCCCAACATAAGTAACTTGTTATGTTAATATTTGAATATATTTGGATAATTGGATTATATAAATCATTATTTAATTCAAAATATATAGACCACCATGTTTTGGAATTAATCTACGTGCAATTTTTATTCAATTAATAGCAATTTATATAGGTATTTTGTAAAAATATTTTTTAATGTAAATATAATTGAAAATTATTAAACGATTGTTGAATAATATGACTTTATTTATTTCTAGATTTCATTCTTTTATTATTAAATAATTAATTTTCTTTGAAAATGATCAAAGATATATAGCGTTACAGAAAGGTTTTCAGAATTATATCATATTAAAATAAAATTATATAATATAAAATTGGTGAAACGCAATATGGCTTTATTACCGATGTTGGTAGATAATTAAATTTTTCTGTAACAGAATATGAAGGTTGGCTGTTTACTTTTCTACATAATTACAATAAATTAGACAGTTTACTAAATTGTTGGTTTTGACCTTAGTAGATGATTTTATCATTAGTATTGTTGTCGAAAATTAGAGTTTCATTTATTAACTAACATTAATTGTCATCATAAAGCAAAATTTGTAGAATATTTACAATGAAGATGTCATCACTAGAGGTATCATCATCGATGCACAATATTAACAGAATGCATTTATTAATTAACCAATATCGGTGTAACCGGCCATCCATATATTGTGTTTATAGGATACTTCTTTTGTTAATTATAGCGACATTAATAAATGAGCCTTTTTGTATCAATCACACCAAATATTTTAGTCAAAGTTGTAGAAACAGAAACTTATTGCTACAATGAATTTGTAACAAGTTCTACTAACTGCTTTAATAATTTTTAGTACTATTAACAATTCCATTTTCTGCTATATGACAGACTTGGTAGTGTATGTGTAACTGTAATCGATCAATGTTGATAATGTTAAAATAGTTCAAAATATTCATCAGTTTAACTCTTCAACTAATTTTAGTAAAGCAATAGATAAATCCCGCAATATCTGTATATAAGTGTGCGCATTTCTCAGTTAAAATTTAAGCATACAAAAATTACAATTCAATTGCACAGTTAAAGTTGAAGTTTAAACGTAGACTTAAGTCATAATTTGATAATGTAATAATTATTATCAGATACTAGTTTGCATACGAAATTATAGCTTAAGAAAAATACTTAATATTTCTAAATTCAGTTGTAACTTAAAAAAGAGCTATATTTGCATGTTACTAAATAACAGAGATGACATCATTAAATAAAAAATAATATTATACGCTATTATAAAATTATATAGCTATTATTCACAATTTGCAGTAATTGAAATGGTACAAATCTACTATGGATAGTGTAGTTAGGAGAAACAATTTACTACTATCGGATTTTTAAAATTTAACCCTAACTTTGATAGCAAATAGAAAAACACTTTATAAATTAATTATTAAAGAAGTATAATTGCGTTTAGTTTAGTTTACAGCATTGCTAAAATACTACGACAATAACCATATTTGGAATTGCCAAATTTCCGTATTTTAACAAAAAATAGTGAACAGTTGATTCTCGCGTCCTACTAGATTTCATAAATTTTATTTCACGCTATTGGTATAGGGTTACTTTGTCAAACCAATTTTCACAAATATATTTATAATTAACGAAGATGTACCGAAATCACGTCGACGTCTGTTTACTTTAGGTCGTACCGATCAATTAGGGAGGGGTCGAACTCTGAAGTCTCACGATATCCCCATTGATTGACATTGACATTGACAAAAATTACTTTAGTAATGTTCTAGGAACAATTTTTAGCAAAACATCAAAACGGATAACCTTTTGTGCAGAATATTCCCTTGAAACATTAAATTAAATAAATTTTAAATACATTTAACGTAATTAAACTGAATACAGAGTGTCTTTACGTTACGAAATTATTTCAACCTCAATATAAAATTTTCCGCTTCTGGATAGGTAACGCCCTAGATTTGTTGTATTTGCATTAATTGTTTTACCATTGTTCTGTAATTCTGTGGAATTAAATAGCCTCATTAATGTGGATTGTACTAGGAGTATCTAATTATACAATTTATAATTACCTGTCAGTCTCTATGTATTTATATTGTCTAAACGATTGATTTGTTTATTTATCTAGATTTAGTTACGTAATATGTAAATAGATTGGTTAGTTTAAATTTTTATGAATTTTAATCTTTAGAATGCAAATGAAAAGATTTATAAATCAAATTTATTTTAAATCTTTGTCTCTAAGTCATGTGACAGGTATCATTAATTTTATAATTTTATTAATATTAATTACAAATAAATTTTTATAAATTGCAAAATAAAGTATAGTAAGTCTCCCAACAAAATTTATTGTTTAATTTTAAAATAAAATAATGGCTAACGTTACCATATTGCAACCAGTTCAGGATTAGTATGATAATATGTATATATAAGCTCAATACAAAATTATTTGTTAGTTGAAATTAGTATTTTAATAAATTTTTAATATTTCTATTCAATGATAATTGTAGATCTGGTTTGTTAATAAAAGATAAGTTTCTAAGAAACAGTCACATAAAATAAAATTAGGACCATTAAATTTAAAAGTATATGTGCTTTGGGAGTGCGAAGTTATAACTTCACATATACACATATGCTTTTAAATATAATCGTCCTAATTTTATTTTATTTGACTGTTTCTTAGAAACTTCTTTTATTAACAGACCAGATCTACAATTATCATTAAACGATGCTAGAAATATTCAAAATTTATTAAAATACTAAATTCAACCAACAAATATTTTTTTATTGAGCTTATACATAAATATTATACATATTAATCCTGAAGATGTATCTACCATTCATTTACTAAACTAGTTACAATACTAAAACGTTAGGTATTATTTTATTTTGAAATTAAACAATAAATTTTGTTGGGAGACTTACTTTACCTTATTTTTCAATTAAATTTCAACCCAACTTCTTAAACTATATAAGAAGAAATATCAAAGGATGGACCCATTAAAATATACACCTTCATAATTTGAAGTTAAAATCTCATTTCACACAGAATGTTTGTAGTCGATGATACGTTTTAGCCCAATACTTTGTCAATAAGATGTGCAAAACTAAAGGTAGGTTATTATAATAAAGCACTAAATTAACAATCGATGATTAAATTTACGTATTAAGAAATATCTTTTAAATATATAAAAATACAGTGAAAAAAGTATTGCCCTATTAAAGTGAAATAGGCCTAAATCAATCGATAATGTTATTTATTTGACAGTTATTTAACTTTACCTTTTCTTCTTCGTTTCTTAGTGACATGAACGATATATTAGAAAATAGCCTTATATAGGCAACTCGTTTTGCAGCGAAGCTAAGATTTCTGCAGGACACCTGTTGCATTTGGTTCACCTTTCTTTACCTAAGTGAAACCACGTGGTTCTATTGTTCCGTTACTTTTTGGGGCAGCACAATTATTTAGAAATACTTCCCTAAATTTGATTACATTTTACGGGGCACAATTAACCAATTATTTGATTAAACACAATATAAACTAGCACTTCCATTAAAAAGTAGCCATTTTAAAATTAAAATTGATATATAACCGTGTAATTTTTACTAAAATGAAAAGAAGGAATATAATTATTACTTAAATTTCACCCTAAGGGGGTGCGTTGTTGTAAAGACAACTAAAATTTTCTTCGGCCAAGAATAGCAAGTTAAGATAGGTAAAGGCAAGATCGGGTTTGGAATGAAATTCGAAGATAAAAATTAGTGGATATACTACCTCAGCATTTACCTCAGAGATGTCTTTATCGATACAGGAAACTACTGGTACTCGATACCTGAATCAGGGAAAGACTTCATGAGAATTGAACTCAGAACCTCTTGTATTCCAGCCCATAGGATTGATCGCTGCACCTCCCAAGTTAGATAAAGTTCTATCTTACAACTAAGTTTGCTTAAAAATTAAAATATAAAAGAAGCAATTGACTGAACTTCAGCCTGAGGTAGGAGTTCTGAAATTGAACGATCAAAAACCGGCAGATAAATATTTATTTTAATTTCAACCTCTTCTTTTAAATAATTTAATATTTCTATCTTTCGTTTACTTATTGCAAATTTATTTCTATTTTTATATAATATTTTTTAATCGGCCTTTATTACATTACTGATTAAATAAAAGGTATAATGAAAATGTATAAGATCAACTTATACAAAGGTTCAATTTAGTTTATACAAACTAAAATATTGGGGATCTATTTTTTTATACACAACCTAACCAATATTATTAATTTACCAATCATAGAAACCTTTCAGTGCCGGAATTTTAAAATAGATGGCAAACTATTTTTAAAGTTAAAGTGAATTATCAAATAAACTTATTTAGAATACTACTAAATGGTAGGTAAACTAGAATTAACCAAAACAATATTTTTATACAAATTACACAAAATATTCCAGGTGAGTATTAATTATCGATTTGATTTAATAATATAAACAAGACTAGTAATTGAAAATTTAAATAAATATATAAAAATAAAACTCTATGTTATAGTAAAACGTAATAGGAGTACAACAGAGAAAAATTAATTTCAAAATAATACTATTTCAAGATTTGCCATTACTTGAAACACCATAGCTCAATCTATCAAGCGAGCTAGAAGTGAAACTTCTAACAATAAAGAAAGGAAAAGAGTTGTACATTGCAGGGTAACTGATGTTCCACAGATGGCCAACTAATTGACAAAGAAATCCAGAACACTTAGGAAAATGTTATTCTCCATTTTGGCAAAGCAAAGAATTTGCAAACAATAAATTTGAGCAAATAAATTCTTTGATTAAAATCGTGTTTTGAGATAGTGGATTTTAGAACATATTTCATTCAAACCGTCGTTAATAGACGTTAATGCAAGCATACATGGTACTGCCTGTGTCTGCAATACAAACTAAACCTGAAAAATAAGGGACTTTATTAACGACCTTAGAAGATAAAGTGTTGAAGCTACCCTTAAGAGACGGAAGACGCTGAGGAAAATACCATCTTGATTTCCTGCGAGTGTAGTTGATATTTGTTAAAATTGTACTGATTTAATCTCGGTAGAATTTTTTTTATAGTATTTTATATTAACAAAATAAATAACTATGCGGTTGGAGGAAGTGATTTTAATATTTGAAGATGAACAAAAATAAGAAACATTTAATACATTATAGATAAACTAGAAAACTTAAAGTATATTTACAAGGGAAGGTGGGGATTTTGCAGTCAATGTTGGTAACAAACATCACAAAACGCATACCTAAGATAATAGGATAGATATTGAACGAAAATTATGTATACAAGTTCTAAACCTAGGTATTAGGTTTCAAACTCTTCCTACCTAACTATGCCTTGGCAGATCTTATCCGGCAATTGCTAAGCTTATATTCTGCTTCTGTGTAATTAAAATTGATCCTTGAAGTTTCAGTTATACATTAACTTGCCTTGCGAGAACTTCTGTTGCAACATTTAGAAAATGTTCAAAATTGAGTATCAAACGATGGCAAAGTTTTAAAAGAAGAAGATAGTCCAACAACTGCTTACAGTGATGCTTCCTCTTTCTACACGACTGTAAAGGAATGGTCAAAATAATTTAGTTTTGGAACGCAGTCCATTGAAGGCGAACCGCGGTATTTTGAATTCTGCATGAGCACTGTGGCATGAATCAGATGGGTAACGAAACATCTTTCGACAATTCAAAAAGATCAGTGAGTAAAATGTTGGACTGAATCATTATCGATTAGGGAGGGTCAAGAAAAGGATATTTATCTGAGATTAAGTTCACCACGCCCTAAGAAAGTAAAGGTAACTCAAACCTAAAAGAAGATTAAGGGCATGCCATTTTTGAAATTGTCGGTGAATATTTCTAATCTATTTTAAATAACGCAACACCATTGTGCCTGGAGAATACGTTCTCCTTAAGACATCAATTACAAAAGGATAAACAAAATTAAAATTTAATCGCCTTTCTTACCGCGCAGACCTAGCTCATGCGACTACTACCTTTTCTTGAAATTGAAATCGGACTTGCAGGTGAAAAATTTAAGAGCAATAAAGCAGTGAAGTCTGTGGTTTTAAAATATTTTAAAAGAGGGGATTGGGAATATCTTTGTAATGATTTAGAAATGTCAGTAGAGAAATAATGTGCTGAAATATAACGGGACCATATTGAAAAATACCAAAGGTTAGACCGAAAACATTTGAAACGTACTACGTAAGGATCGATCCATGGGAACAAAAATAAAAACGAAATGTAGGTAATTTAAAAACTATAAAGATATTTACTATGAAATTTCTTCAAAACTAAATGATTTTGGTCATGGGTAGAAGTTGGGGCCCGCGTTTAAAGTAAGCCATACTTCAAGCTCTTTGGCATTAAAGTAAATTAGGTTGTAACATATATCAAGTTTTTTTTGCAGAATGTATAAGAACTAAAATAAAAATCAACTTGACCGAGCGTTTTTCATAAAAATTTAGGTTAACCTTAGAAATTAATTAGCTGCGAGAATGTAAATTTTCGTCTGAACTCATTTAGCGATCAATTTATTCCAAATTACTGTATTATTCAATTTCATACAGCTTTTTAAAACATTTAGTTGGCATTTTTGGTAAATGTGATACCAAATAAATTAACATAAATAATATTATTGAAAAAACTTTTTAAAGGAAAAGAAAATCTTTCATAGGCAATTTCATTTATTATTTTAGAGACTTTAATGTAAAGATATACAAAATCTATTGAACTTTTTCATACTTCTGATATTATCAACTGAAAAAGAAATAAGATTGGGTATTGATAAATACTAGTACTAATAAAAATAAAATAAATTAGATGCAAATTTGCGCCAAGCAGAAAAGGAAAAATTAAAAAAGAAACCATGTAGCGATCGCAGTGTTAAAGCTATACAAATTGCTCAGATAAATTATTTTTTAATGAAATGTTTCTTTGTTTCCAAAATTTAAAGGGTTCACTGCAATTATAAGTTATTTTCAATAATTTATTGAAAGTGGGGCAAATCTTAAGAACGATTCCGTTGCCGAAGCACAATATGAGTAATTTAGAAGAGACTTTGTTTAGTGTATATAAATTCAAAAAGATTATTATGTAAATAAATTTTTAATGATGGAAATATAATCATATTGAAATATATAATTTGAAGTAAAAAAGGTAGAAACTGACTATAATTTATGAATTCCTTCAACACACCAAGCGAAGTAAATTTTACACCCAATGATTGATAGAAAATATAATTTAATAAGAGTAAAAAGGAAGAGAAGATATTAAAAGTTATAATCTAACAAAATAATGCATAATTAAAGTTACCCTGCGCAATAATTAATCAGTATGACAATATACAGAACAAAAACAGTTATTAAGATTATTGTACCGATGTCAAGTGAAATGGAAGCAAAAATCAAAGTACTTCTTCAAATGGATGAACTTAATTAAATGCCGATTGTATATAAACAGAATAGAAAAAACGTGCATATCTTATAAGGATTCACACAATTCTCTTTATCATTCGTATCTATAAAACTGTGAACTGAGATAAATAATTAAATCCGGCCTATTGATGTATTAACATTTAGCTGATATAGCCTTGCTTCTTGTAACATTTATTAAAGTATAATATAAAACATACAATCAAAGGTTTTTGTTTTTAGAGATACTTCAATTAGTAAAGGCATGAAGGTAATTAAAAATAAAAAATTCAATTATTCAGTGTTGATAATTCAAATAGACATGTTTTATAAAAATTTTGTCAGACAAGGTAATTAAATCCAATATTTAATTGAATAGTTATGAACAATCAAGGATAATGGTGCAGACAACGGTTAAGGAAGTGCTTGAAGGTTATGTATATGATAACAATTATAATAATTATTGTCTTCTACGATGATATTTTGTTATAAAAATTATTTCCGTTAAAATTAAGAATCCAAGTTGCCAAAACTAATTAAGATAAATATTTTTTACGTAACCAATCATATATAATTATAAAATAAAATTGTTTACAAAACAATTGAGTATATTTAGAAGAAAATAAAGGGAAACGCCAACAATATGACGTTATAAAATTAAATTTATTAGGATTGTTTAGAAAGTAAGCGACAAGATAGAAATCAAAACTTTTACTTTCGATGAAGGATGCCGATACATATTCTAAAAAACCGTCACGAAATTTCTGCACACAACACATATATTTTAAAAACAATCAGTTATTTCAGGTTACTAGGGTAATGCCCATTTTTATTACCGCTATTGACAAGAATTTTATGTTTATGGGCAAGGAGAGCTTTAATCTTATATAAAAACGCACAATAATAAAAATGAAAATTAATTGCCATCAATAACGATTAAAATAGACCATATACGTGCTGTAAATTGACGTTTCTCAATTAAGTGTATTATTTATAAAGCAACTAAAGTATAAGAACGGTGTGCGCCCTTAATCAATAATTTTAATTTCTATTTTTTTACAAAGATACTGCATCTGGTAGTGACCTCAAATTACTATAAGATATTATTTTGTAGAAAAAGAGGTATTTTGAACATTATTGCTCTTATAAAGCACAAAAACATCACTAGTGTTGAAAAACACTAGAAACAACTACTGATAATGTGTATGAGGAATAGTACAGCGTGTACGTAAAAAATTCGAAAATTACTGATCTTACAATTAAATTGATGTAAATTCAATCTACATTTAGTATTAAAAACAAAAATATAATTTGACTCTTTTAGGTTAATACTTAGTCCAACGAAAACAAAAACAAAGTTCCAAAATCTGGAAAATTCGTGTGAAAAGAATTTCTTATTAATTTGATAAAAATGTTTCCACTAATTTTTAAATGAATATAAAAAAAGAAAAACTGCGTATTTTACTATTTTTCTTAAATTATGGCCACATGGATTTATGAAATTAATTAAAAATTGTGGAATTGTAGAAATGTAAATTAATATGTTGATGATTTCATAAATAAGGAATTGAAATTAGTTAATTTTAATTATGTACATAATTTTATTGCAAGAAGAAATCGACACCTTTCAAAAAAGGTTTGCGTACCTATGCGTAGTTAATTCAGGCATGAACAGATCGCATTCTTAATCTATAAAAAGAAAGTGCATTTTTTTGATAAAATTTAATTGTCAAATAATAGTGTGGTAAATTTTTATAAATGAATAACAGTGAAAGAAATTATGACTAAACGGGGACAATTTACTATTGTCCCTAATGTAGAAAGAACTAACAGAGAAGTCTGAAAGCATTTTATTTATGATAGACAATACATTTTGTGAATCCTGAAGTGTTTAAATACCTTTAGAAAAAATTCTATTTCCGATGCAAGCTACTTATATATAACACTTTTGTCGCCTAGAAGGTGAGTTATCCGAAAATTTTCTTTTCATTTCAGAAACAAGCAATAGTGATTGGGGGCGAAGATCTAATAGAAAATGAGGGTTCTTCTAAAATTTCAAAAGCAGCATTTGAATTTTGCAGCCATGGAAGCATAGTCTCTGTAGGCCAGAGCATTGCCTTGATAGAACATCCTCGTCTATTTTCTTATTTCTTTGCGAAGTTTTATAATCTTGCGTAATACTCACCTGTTATGGTGTGTTCTCATGCTAAATAATCGATGAAAGGCGCCCTTTCAAAACACAAAAAAATTGTTCCCATATTTTTGCCGACTGAATAATTGACATGAAATCTTCGCAGGAACAATAATACTTATGCCGCAATTCCATACTTTGATGTTTTTACTATAGTCAAAACTATAAACACCGGGGTTTTACCTACCGTTACAATTGCTTGTAAACATCCATTTGTTAAATATCGCCAAATTAGTTTTGGCGATGGCTCATCTAATGCGCTTTTAATCGGTCGATAGCATTTTCTAATGTGCAGATACTTTTAAAAGACACAATTAATTGTACAAATTTTGTTCGACGCTGCCTATAGAAAATTTACGTGTCCCTATTACAAATGTGATGGTAATCTTTCGATTATTAGGTATCATGGGCCAAATCAACATATTTATTGGCAATGAAAGCTTTCTGTTCCCACAGTGCGTCTACAAGATTCTTCTAATTTTAAAACCTTGTGGGTAATTTTTAATATCCATCAAGGCTCAAAAGCACCAATACTTCAGTCATATCCTTATGAACTTCTTGCTGCCACAGGCCCTATTTGTAGTTCTATTTTATGACAGTACTCATTTCGATAATATATTTTCAGAGAAGGGCAAATACCGAAAATAGATGGACAAACGAAACTTGACGTTTACTAACATTAATAAATCAGAGTTTTGAAAAAAGATTTGTTTCATTTGTCACCCAACGCCAACTTTCTTAGGGACAATAAATAATGGTTAATATAAAGCTTGATCTATGCCAAAAATTTACTTTAATGTAAATAAGGACGGTTTAGACGAGTGAAACGTAGTTTTTAGACAAATCCAAATTTATTCTTCTTTCATAATCTTCAAGAATTGTGAAATAAGAAATCGAGGAAGCTATAGTTTATTCAAAAGGGGAGATCGAGAGAGTAAGCTTAAATGCGTTTGATTATATGGAGCTTAGATTCTGAAAAAAGCACACGTGAACTCGGGCATACAGTTTAATTTTGATTATTATTGTATAAATAGGCTGTAATTAATTAAGAACCCGTGACTGAAAGTTGTAAGTTGTGATACATGAGTTAATTGGGTTATGTTTGATAGAGTTCAAATCTGGAATTTAAGTAACGGCTACGATTGACAATTTAATTATATTTTGTTATTCTTTGTGGTAAAACACTAATAGTTATGCAACATTCGTTGTACGTAATTAAAACTAGCAAGAAGTTTTTATAGCATTTTGTACGTTTACTTATGTATTATAAAACTCTGACATTACTGTATAATGTTATAGCTGAAAATTGGTGTACAAATATTGGAAACACAATATGATCGTATACTATGGGCTGTGTATAAAACAATAATTCGTTGTATGCAAACATGTATTATGTATATATTCATATATACATATTTGTAGTGAAACGGAATTTCTTAATGTTGTAAAAATTACATTCCAAATTATTCAGATATCTGTGTTGGTATGGAAATGACAGAAGTAAAAACGTGATATGCAATGAGAATTCAATAGTTAGCGCATCGTTTATTGTGTTCTGAAATTTCAAAATAATATATGCCTTGTTGTTTGGTTACTCGTACGAATTACTTTTTTGTAACGTTTACAAATATATAATATAATATAATAAAAAATATTCATAAGAATTATACACTCTGGTAATTAATAATAATGAGCCCAGAATTTGGTTCTAAATATAATCAGGGCAGGAATATAAATATTTATTTACATTCCTGTCCTGATTATATTTAGAACCAACTTCTGGGTTCATTATTGTCCAGTAAATAAATAATATTATTAATTACTATTTATATTATTTATTTAATTAACGGCTGACCTTTCGGGATTATCTTTATCCCTTAATCATAGCCTAAAATGTTTATTAATGAATATTAAATAACATATACAGTAGGGGCTTACATACACTAATAAACAAGTTAAACATAAAAAAGTATATAAAATGTAAAAATTATTTTGAAGGTGACTTCAAATTTTTTTAAAAAGCATAGTAAACAAAGGATTACTATAGTATTAAAATTATAAATGATTACAAACTGGAAATATATATTCCGGCGAGATTTTGTTCCAGTAAGTTGATACAGTATATGAAAATGATATCTTATATACGTTTGTTCTATGAAGTGGAATTGCAAGAAGTTCTTTGTGTCTCAGATTCAAGTGATGAACATCTGTACGGTAAGGTATTTTCCGGTAAAAATACTGCAGGCACTTGTTTGTAATTATTTTGTGGTAATAGGTGACTATATGCAGATATCGGCGATTTAACATATTAAGTCAACTAGCGACGTTCAATTTATCCGATATTTTATGTTTAGTTCGCGAAACTCCATATATAAGTCGTAGACAAGCATTCTGCACCCTCTGAATTTTTTTAACATTTGTAGTCTAAACAGGCTCCGTAAACTACATCGCAGTAGTTAAAATGTGAAAGGACTAGACTTTCACATAACATTTCTTTCATACGCAGGTGAAGAAAATCTGTTTTGGAAAATAATTCGAAGGTTAGTAAATGATCTGCGGACACATTGATTAATACGCGTTTTAAATCTGAGGTTTCTGTCTATTATTAATCCAAGATTTCGAACTTCGTCTAAAAATTTTAGTTTGGTGCCACCAAGGTTAATATTTAATTCAGGAATGCTACTATTGTAAATGTAGGAACTTGAGAAAACTATTACTTTGGCTTCCTCTAGGTTAAGTTTAAGAGAATGAGAATACGATATTTTAGCAAGGACTTCCAAGTCATGATTGATTTGAGAACATTTCATGTGCAGGAAAAGATAGATACAAATGAGTGTTATCAGCATAAAAATGCGAAATGACAAACTGTAAGTTATTACAGAAGTTAGAGGTGCATAAGGCAAATAGGATTGTCCTTAAAATAACACCAGTTGTAATATCCAAATTACTAGATTTTTTGTTATTATATACAATAGCTTGCTGACGTTTTTCCATGTACTTAGTAAAAAATTTAATTAGGTACAGGAACTGAGAACCCGCAGTGGTTCAGAACTGAAAGCAACAGTTTGTTATTAACTGTGTCGAAAGCTTTAGAGTAGTATAATAAAATCAGTACTGTTACTAATTTATTATCCAAAGCGCTAAAAATATCATCCATTATCTTTAAAAGAGAGGTGCAGAAGCTATAGCCAGTGTTAAACCCACACCAGGTATCAAGTAGTATAGAATAATTATCTAGTTTTATATGCAAACAACTGCCATAACAAATAAGGTTAATATCTAAATTTAGAGTTACCGTCAACTTCTAGCTATTTTATCACTATTTTTTGTAAATTTTGCGTCGCCCATCTAAGAGCATCTTCATGTTCGTTTATACGACTAGCAGTCTCAAAATTCGGTCAATCAACGGTTCCTACGTATTCTCTTTTATTTTGTACACCTCGCATGTCATGCACTCCGCCAACAATAATCTAGTGGATTCAAGTATCACTGCGGCCGATCCATCGATATGGGACAGTTTTGTATAGGAATTGCAATACTAGGCGGATGGGCTTCATACTTTCCAAAAACTGTAAATAAACTTGTTTTGCTAGGCGAGGTGGTAAAATAAAAGGCCCAATTAACTGCCCATCGGTAATTCCGCCCGACATAGTCACAGAAAAACGTTATTTATACGGTTCATGGATTTTCATCTGACCATCGATGACAGCTCTGGTTATTGTTAATGCTATCGCGTGCAAATGTAGTTTCATCACTGTACAGAACTTTTGGAACTAAACGGAGATTATCTGTTATCCATTGATAAAAATCCACTCTTTTCTCGGCGTCTCCGGCTTTAAAATGTTGAATTTTTTGGAGATGGTATGGATTTCTTTTACTTTATCTTACCGTATATGAAATATAGATAAACGAGAAAATATTGCTTTCGGCCAAAATTTTCGATGTTGAAATTTTAGTGGAAATACAAGTTTTCAGGTCCCCTGAGTACGAAAATCAAGTTTTTGAAAATTGTCCTGTGTGTGTGTGTATGTGTGTGTGTGTGTGTGTGTGTGTGTGTGTGTGTGTGTGTGTGTGTGTGTGTATGTGTGTGTATGTGTGTGTGTGTGTGTGTGTGTGTGTGTGTGTGT
>JAHWXV010232551.1:0-12124 GCA_024586415.1 Phrixothrix hirtus | reverse complement strand
GTGCGTGTGTGCGTGTGTGCGTGTGTGCGTGTGTGCGTGTGTGCGTGTGTGCGTGTGTGCGTGTGTGCGTGTGTGCGTGTGTGTGTGTGTGTGTATGTGTGTAGGCAGTTTTTACTAACAACTACGATATGATTGATTTCGGAATCTTAAATTGGGTTTATTTTCTGATACCCGCCTTAAAGTGGATTACCAGGTATCCGCTCCTATTATGGCTATTGTCAGCACCTTACTATTTCTAATTTATTACCTCCTTATTAAGACATCTATCTGGTTGTTAATCTCTGGACCTTTCGTATCTTATATCACAGATAACTAGAATTTTATGAAAATCCTGTACGATGTGTAAATGTCAGCGGTGGAACCGGTAAAGAACAAAATCTCAAAATATTATATTCGTCAATAACTTCAGCCTTCTAGTGGCTTTGTTGCGTTTCAATGACGTCCTTGCCTAAAAGGATTCAAATTTTTGAAAGTGTTTACTTGGTGTTAACTGCAAAGGCGTTTTGTTTGTTTCTAATAAATCGTACAATCTTCCACTGATTGATTCAAGTTATAAATTATGGATAAGTATATGAATTACAAAAGCTTAGTTAATGGTATCATACAATTAAAGCTATGCTGCAACCTGAGTTTATCAGCTATCCTCTTATTTATATTAAAAGACTACAATATAAAACCATAAATTTTGGTCTAATTAGAGTTCTTGACACGTAAATGCTGGATTAATACCAAACAATTACGCAAGGGTTTAAACTTCAGTCTTCAGAAGAAAATTAATGACAGAATAGAATATTAAGTTCGTTATATTGATTAATTAACCTACAATCGTCTCCACTCTAGTTAAATTACAAAATAAGGAATTAATTTTAATGGAAACCGCAGTTTACCTTTCCTTAGATTATTACATAATTTATGGTGTTTTCTGTTTCACTTAATCTTAATCACATATTTTCTTGTCTTTGTCCGCTTAAACCTTTACGCTGAATTTTAACTTCCTTCCTTAAATATTTTTTATATGAAGTGGAAGTAACTGCTTCAGTCATATTTTATTATTAACCGTATTCTTTTAATTAGGATACTTCAAGAATACTCCTAGCTTTCCACTGCATCTCTTTTAAATAATTTTTTGTTGCCGGAACACTCGGAAATTTTAATAATTTTCCTTCTCCCGAGAATACAACTCTCATAAATCACAATTTAAATTAGATTTTATAGCTACTGTTAATACCTACATTACTTTAGAGTTTAGAACATCACAAGTATTAAACCCTTTAATGTTAAGAAAACCTTCAACGTCGTTGATTTACCAATTAAAAATACAAACTTTTACTACTAGTAAAAGAAATACACGTGCATCATGTTACATTGAAGTAAGTAACGAAGTTCAACCAATTGCCTTAAAACAGATTTATAGCATTCGCACTTATAGATTGATGAGGTTCGATTTATCATGCTCGTACTAGTAACGTATTAAAATAAAAAATGCATCGCCCGAAAAGAGTGAAGATATTTAAACGAAATTTAATGTAAGCATTTAATTAGGTTACGAAATTAAAGCATTACATTTGTAATAAAAAGTTTTAATACAAACAGAAAAATAATCAACAACGTTTCGCTCCATCTCCTAGGCTATTTGGCAGTTGACTAATTCCATCTTGGTTTAGAGAATGCGAAGCACCTTGATCTCCATGGTGCAATGAAAATTTGAAAAGGGTAAATTATTGATCCTTTAACTCATCAAAAAGTTCGAATTCCTAGGTGCTATATCCGATTATTCCCGCTGAGAAATGTGAAGTCTGGCATTATCCTGCAGAACAAGACACCTAGAGCGCCAGCCCCATATACATCAGCATCACGGTGCGAGCAACATGACGTACACTTTTCTGTAGCATGAGTCATTTACCTGGTTACCTTTCAAATCAAAATTTTTTAAATTCGTTACTAAAGACAACTGGTTCCGATGACTTCGGAACTACTTCACTGAAGATATTGCTATCAGTTCCGCTTAGTCAAAGATAGGACCAAATGGGGTCGATAAGGAAAAAACGCATTCTCCTACAGATGGATTACATGGATAATGGCTGACCTAGTAATTGTATATGTATACGTTCGTAATGTTGCGCTAGTAATAATATAAAGTGTTTTACAATGACTGAATGTTTCATTAAATAAAGTACTAGATAAGACCCTTGATTATGACACTTAACCAAACGGTGTCAACTGATGTGTAAAACTTTTAGATACCATGTGTAGCAAAGCAAAAATCTCGTGCAATATTTTCGAATTTGAATGGTTTACAAGCTGACCTAAGAGCGCAGTCTTCTAGAGACTAGGAATAATGCAGCTATCTGACTAAACCTATCTTTCGAGAAGATTTATCAGTAATTCTGGAATGATACCAGGATGTATTCTACAAACTGACCAATATTCTTTTCTTTGAATCAGAAACTGAATATGGTTTCGACTAAATAGATAAAAAACGATAGCGTTTCTGTTTACGAAAAGCTCAAGGTATTTGTACAGAGTTCTATAGATCAACTAATAATCCAACATCTAATTTATATCCTCGAGGAAGCTTTTTTTTGTATCTTTTTCAAACATTCACTGAAGATGACACATACAGGATGTTCGAAAAGTCCCGCGCCATAGGAATTTCACTAATTCTGTATTTTCTTGTTTCAGGACTGAAAAATGTTAACCACTGAAAAGCGGGTAGAGATTATTCTTCTCGGTGGAAGAGAAAGATTCTTTAACAGAACAGTTGCAGATGAATTTAATATGAGGCATCCTGAACGAGAGCTAGTGTCATACACAACTGTTGGCAGATTGGTAGCAAAGTTCAAAGCTACAGGTATTATAGCCGATACTAAAAGAAGTAACCCTCCCAGCACTTCAGAAGTGGTTGTGGGAGGAGTTTTGGCAAAGGTTATTGGGAGTCCCAAAAAATCAATTCCCGTACCAGCTCGGACTGGGAGTTCCTTGATATTTTGCATAAGAACAGGTTTCATCCGTATAAGTTACAATTGTCACACCTTATGTCAGAAGACGATCCTGATCGCCGTATGAAAATGTGTTATTGGTTTTTGACAAAGTTGGAGGAAGACCCACAATTTTTGTTTATAGTTATGTTTTCGGAGGAAGCTAATTTTCATGTAAATGGAGAGGCTAACCGACATAACCTGCGTTTTTGGCCTGACAGTAACCCTCACTGCTACATCAACAGTAAGGAGCAAGGTACTAATCGCATCATGGTTTGGTGTGGCTTGTGGAAAGACCGGATCATAGGCCCCTATTTCTTTGACGGTACAGTTAACAGTGACAATTACCTGACAATGCTTGGAAATGAACTGCTTCTTGATTTGGATTTCCGGGGTTTGGGAAAACCAGAATGATTCATGCAGGACGATATACCCCCATACTAAGGTACACAAATTCGTCATTAGCTAGATGAAAATTTTCTACAGTGGATTGGTCGCAGAGGACGAATGGAATAGGCACCACGATCTCCGGACTTAAACCAGATAGATAGCTCTGTGAGGGGTTATGTAAAATCCAAAGTATACACAGTCAAGATTATAGACAAAGACAATTTGAAAGAGAGCATCTCAACTGTGTCTCGTTCAATTATGCCTGCATTAGTGGCAAATATTCTTCACAACGCGGGAAATCGTTTTCAATTATATTTTGACTCGCATGTAGGCCATATTGAACAAATTTAGCGAAATATTTTGTAAATAAATGGGTTATTAACTTGTATTATTGAAAGTTACTTATAGTCCCTATGGTACGTGGCTTTTCAGACACCCTGTATAATAGACTTAGTTCATGGAAACGAGAACAATTTTCCATGCTATAATTACAGCTCGTTACTGTTATACAGTAGCCTATATAGTTAAATGTTTTGTTGATATTTGGTACCTAAAACGGCTTAAGACAATTTATTAATAATTTCCGATATATCCCGTTTTGGAAAATGTCTACGTTCTTGTGGGAAGCAATTGTATACAATGTACTGATAAAGTATGAAATATGTTCAACATGTCGAAAGATAATATTTCGGGAAAAATCGAAAAGGAGTGTAACGATTTAAATTTTTGGTCATGTTCTAGCATCAATGATGTTTTCATTATTTAACACATGATGTAATCGATATTTTTTAATGGAAGCTGTAAAATATTTTTGCGGATTGTTACGCGCTATTTAAAACTTTTGAAATTCGCTCACGATTTCGGACATATAAGTTTTTTGGTTTAGCAAATTCAAAATATTTTAAACATTAGTTCAACAATGTTTTTACTACTTTAAATAAATTAATAGAAAGAAAAGGATTATTTCACAAAATAACGGGAATTCTAGCGAAAATGTAAAAAGAGCCTAATATTTGATATCGCACTTCGAACTTGATCGCTGGAATATTGAACGTTCAAATGTCAGTATGTCTTTATTGAAACGAGCGTATACTTGATTTATGCTGATTTTAACTTATGCAATTCAAATAGATTTCTGTCGATTACTATTAGTACCTCGACATTATTTGTTGTAAAGAAATTGTTATCAAACAAAAAAGTGCCCTTAATAGAGAATTATTTAATAATAAATATCCAAAAAGGAAACCAATAACTATTAAAACAGTAAAGTAGAGAATTCAAGATAATGGACATGCACAGGATATTCCTATAAGTGATTGGCGTAAAAATTTATATGAAACAGAACTTACTGTTCTTCCAGTTCTACAATACAATCCACGTGCAATCACCAGACCATCAGGATTGGAAAATAATACTCACAGAACAACTGTATCAAAACTTTTACAGTGTGAAAAACTACATCCTTACAAAGTAAGATTCATCTACGAGTTAGCTGAAGATGACTTTGATAGAAGACTCGAGTTCCTCAAAAGCCTACAGGAACCCTATCTCGAAGATCCTTAGTTCCTAACATGATGATCATTGATTGCCTAATACTCGCAGTTCTGACGATTTACATGCCCATTTAAAATTATGCCTGTTAAAGACAAGCTTTTCAGATCAAACGGCGATCTCCTTAAACAGATATATAAATTGCCAGGACTGCGGGTATTATTGGGTAATCGATAATCTTCCTAGAAAAAAATTAACATTTGGGCTGCAATTGTCGGAAGCAGAATTATAGTTCCCTGCCTTTTTGATAATAACCTGACCGAACCCCGCTATTTACAGTTTTTCCAAAAGGAGCTGATGCCCACTTTAGCTGGAACCTTAATATGCTAAAAAAATAACTTGCTCTCAACATTTGGTAGTATCCTAATGAAACTTTCCCGGGTCACTGAATTGGCAGGAGAGGATCAATCCAGTCGACAGTCAGATCTTCAGACTTGACACCTTAAAACTAAAGTGTATAAAGATAGCCTATACAATTTAGAAGGGCTAAAAGAGTGCATACGGCACATAATAGAAAAAAATTGTCCCATGTTATAAGATGTGTTCAGCAAGAATGTATCTACTGTCTTGGACAGTGATAAGTAGTAAATGGTCAAAATTTTGAACATCTGTAAAATTCCCGTTCTTTTGTGAAATATTTCTTTTCGTGAGTTATCGTTTTTATTAAATTATGTAAAATAGCAATCAAAATGGTTTAAGTAACGTTTAGAATGTTTTAAACTTTCTAAACAAAAGAATTTAATATCTCCGAAAATCGAACGAATTTGAAAAATTGGAAGATCACTGTGGACAAAATTGAATGGCGAACAATGAGTCACAAAAATATTTTAGGGTTCCTATTTAAAAAATCCGTCAAATAATGATAACGTCAGTGATTTCTAAATGATCCTAAAAATCCCCAAAAATTTAAGTCCTTATACCTATTTCTATATTTTCAAACTATTAATAATTTCGAGGTATAGAATTTCTTCAATACTTCATCAGCACATTGTACAGTAATTTATTAAATTTTTTGATAAATACTTTTTTAGCTGCATCATTGCTTTACCTCATAGTTCTCAGATACACATGAGAGGTGTCAAGTTGAAATTTTCTTACAATATTTTTCAAGAAATTTAGTTATTCCTTAATGTAGGATTGTGCCTCAGTGTAAAGTCAAACAGTAAATCCAAGGCTACGCTTTCAGCTAAATTAATCAATATAATTCTTTCTTGGGTGCTTGAGAATGGATCTAGAATTTTCAGATCTTTTACTGCAGCATCTTTAACATGTTAGTAAATTCTGGCATAATTCAGATTCCTGTGAACCACTTGCAGATGAGCATTCTCCTTCCGCAAATTGGTAGTTAGTACTAAACGTAATATTTCTTCCTAATGGAGTGAAAGTGCCAAATTCAAATGATTTTGTCAGGTGTCATATTCATTTCATATATCAATGCTAACAACTGAAATTTTACTCATTCTGAATTGATTGGATTGATGTGGGCAGGTTTTAGTGCAACAACATTTCAACTGCTGCATCCAAACTATTTATTAGAGAGTAGTCTGAAAAATATGAAAGGAAATCTTATGTGGCAAAAGATAGTAACCTTCGAAGGAACTTGCCGATTTAATTAAACTCGATACGAAAATATACACGGCGGTGATTACTGTATCTACCAACTCCATGTGACAATGAAAAGAGAGCAGTGCCCTGGTACAACTTTATTTGTTAATGAAATGAAGAACTAAACATATGCATTTAATACACTGAGGTATAAACCATATATAAACATCAACGCCTTTTGAAAGTAACGTTGTTTATTGAAGGTGTCGTAAGGACGCCATCATGACGCGTAACACCATGCCCTGTGGAATTGTGTAAAACTTTAATCGTCGATCGTGAGCAAAAGATGCACAAACACCTTTTGCTTTAAATACCTCCTCAAGTCCCAAACCCGTAAAATCTGACTGGGAGGGCAAACGCAAATAACCAAATCAGAAAATAAAGCAATTTGAAATATGCAAAGCTTGTGAACTACACTATCGAGTGACGAAAACCCTGTTCAAGTCATGCGCAGAAATACTCCAAGCTCTCTGACGGAATGCTTCTTATCCAACCTGGCGGCTAACAGTTTCGATACTACGAAGTACGACAATTAAGTAATGAGACTGATTTTTTTGCAAGATGTGGCAACCCTGCATCTTGTATAGACGCCCCATCTTTGACATTGATCTCTAAGCTACTTCTAGTCAAAGCGGCACACTGATGCGGCCGCTTAGTCGTGAGTTGTACTTTAATGTTGAAGGACTGATATCAACATCGATAGGGTGCGTGAAATCGTACGATCTGATCGAATATTATCCATTTAAATGTTGGCACAAGAACTCAACATCAATCGGGAAACTGTTTGTCAAATACTAACTCAAAATCTGGGTATGAGAAAAATTTGTGCAAAGGTGATCCCCAAAAATCTCACAGACTTACAGAGAGAAACACGGAAAAATGTGGCAGTCGATTGGTTAGAGCAAGTGGAAATTAATCCAGATTTATTGACCCGTGTTATCACTGGTAATAAAAGTTGGTTCTGCCAGTACAATCTGAAAACAAAACGTCAAAGTTCGCAATGGTGTTCAAAAGAATCACCCAGATCAGAAAAGGCTCACATGCCAAAATCAAAAGTGAAATGCATGCTTGTGTGCTTCTTTGATTCCAATGGCGTTGTTCATAAAGAGTGGATGCCTCCTGGCCAAACAATTAACCAATATTCCTACAAAGAAGTTGTAGAAAGATTTCAAAAACGAGTTCTTCGTGTCCGTGCAAACATTGGTGATAATTGGATTCTTCATCACGTTAATGCTTTATTTCATACTGCACTGTTTGTGCAGCAATTTTTAACCTCAAAACGCATTTAAATACTATCACAATCACCTTATTCGCCCTATATCGCCCCGTGCGACTTTTTTCTTTTTGTAAGAGTCAAAATGGTGGTCAAAAGACACCAATATCAAATAACAGAAGATATCCAAAAAGGATCTTGAAGGACATTCCAAAAGAGGGGTTCCACCTCGTATATGTGACTTTCTTTTTACTAACCCAATTTAAAATTCTGTTTCTCTCTGTACCTTCTGTATGATGATTTTCGCCGGTGCGCCACAGTTGCTGTTTGGAGAAGGTACCCATCATGGTAAATTAATTGCCCTAGCTTTATGAGGGTCGCAAATGCACACATGTCACAAATGTGCATGAAACAAATTTGTCAGTTTAACTTAGTAAATGCAATATGCGCCACCCAATAGCTTAGTTAATTTCCTTATTTATAAAAGATAAAAGGGTTTAGTATTTGGTAATTTATTAACCTAGGAAGGCGGGGTCCGAGAAATATTCATTGGCTAAGTATGGGCACCTACGTGCCCCAATGATAGTTATGGGTAAATTGGGTGACATTCAAGCAATTTATTAAGTAAAGTATAAATGTACCAATTTAAGTAAATTGACTCAAAAGTTGAGCTTTAGGCATTATTTGGTACCATTTGATGCTAACTTGGGTTTCAAAAGAGGACGCAGCCGTTAATGTTCGGCAATGCTTGCAGCACAAGTTTTTTTATTCAGAACTTCGGCATCCTCTAATATATTGCATGTCCATGTACAAGGTATATATGTAAAGCTCATTCTAGCTTTAGGTGTGTTTTCCTTTAACGAACTGTCCCTTTGCCTTATTTCTTTCTTTTAACACGATAAGCACTGACTGAGAATTTTTAATTCTGCTTCAAAATGTATTGATTGGAATGAATTTAGCCTCCTAGGCTTAAACGTCTTGCTTTGTTTCATTTTCAGAAATATTTTTAGAGATAGTTCTGAAAGTTAACAGCATATCCCGATTTCGATTTGAGATCTAGAACAAGAGCGATTAAAGCGGTGTGCATATAACATTGTATTGTCACCAATCATGCACCAATGGCATATCGAAGAAATAGTTTTTATTTATTATAACTAAATCTCCGAGCCTATTATATATCAAAGTTAAGCCAAAACTACAAAGGCAAGAAAACAGGCGAGGACACCGTTCTCAAATTCCTTATGTTACTTTGTCCATAGCATACTACGATGAGAGTAGATGGCGCTTGTAGTGTAAAGCGGCAAAAAAAGTGACTCAAATGGATGAATATATCGAACGCTGTAATATTTCCCGCTGCCAATTATACACCGTATCCGTGAAAGGATAGCCATTGTTATGAGGCATGACGGGAGTCCTTTGCAGCAAGTGCGGTTACTTTTTTCTAAGGCCGTATCCCAAGAACTTGCAGTAGCAAGCTAGATCAATAGTCTTACTGGTATCTGCAGTATGGTGAAGTATTACGTCATGTATATCATAATTAGCATCACCATGACCAGCACTTCTGCAGGATTCACTTTTTTTGGCACAAAGTGTTCCTACCCAATATACTTGCTCATTGCATGTTCTGTTATCAAATACTAGAACTCTCTCACAATCTGGCTTACGTATCTTGCGTAACATTAGGTTTGTCACTACTTTTTGTCCAACTCTTGCAGTTCCCAAAATAACGATTTAAAGATTAAATGCGTATTAATATCGAAAAAGCATGTTGATGTTCGTAGTGTAACTTCAGTATTAAAGAAACTAAAAATTTGAAAAATAATGCGGCATGGGGTTATATGGTTATTCTAAATTAGAGCGAAACCATTAAATTTTAACTAAACCTAAATTTCGCTAAATCTGTTTCTAAAAATATAGTTATTTATTGCCATTTTATTAGGGTTATAGTAAATACTCCTAAAAATATAACATTCTTTTTTGTTTCTTCAGCTGTAGGATAAATCTTTTGATAATAAACAGGAAAAACATATACCGTAGGGGTAAACCGTTGATTTTTAATGGCAATTTCATCATAGGCCATTGTAAATTAGAATATTTAGGCGTGGCACATAAAAAAGGGATGCAAACGAAATTATTTATTATTATAATTTACGAGGGAGGTCCCATTAGTGAGGTGATTAACATAGATATTGCGCCATAATCTACGCAGGCGTGCCATTTATCTCTCAGTGAGGTGGATGCTACGTCTGCCAACTGTGGACCAGAAACAAATGCACACAACAACTTCTGAATACTGTTTGACAATTTTTAAGCACAATCCCGCAGAATTTTTGCCTCGATTTATTAACATTGACGAAAGGTGGATACACCACTAAACCCTCGAAACAAAATTCAGTCCACACAACGGGTAGAAACCGGTTGTATTGCATCGAAGAAGGCAAAAGTGGTTCCATTAGCTAACGATATTATGGCCACCGTATTTTGGAATGCTCGTGGTGTTATCTTTATAGATTATTTGCAAAAGGACAAAACAATCACAGGTGAGTACTACGCGTTGTTATTGGACGAGTTAATTGAAAAATTCAATGAAAAATGACCGCATTTGGCAAGAAAGAAGTTATTGTTTCATCATGACAACGCACCAGCTCATTCATCGAACATTGTCACGGTAAAATTAGTTAAATTATGAGTCCAAATACTTCTTCATGCACCTTAATGTCCAAATTTAGCTCCATCTTACATTTTGTTGTTTCCAAATTTGAAAAAATGGCTTTCTGGAAAGAGATTTTCATCTAATGACGAAGTTATGGTAGAAATGTGACACGTTTACCTTAAGCAATCGTAAGAGACACATGACGCAAGGTATTTGGCTGAAACTTTGACCGCTATCTTACAACATATTCCGGATTTGATAAATGACACGCATGCGTAGATTATAGCGCCATCCCTATGTCAGTTATCCCACTAATCATAACGCTATCGTATTAAGATTGCGACAATAAGCACAGTCAATAAGCAATAAAATAATCGCAGCGGATACCCAATATTACATCGTCGATGTAAAGCTCACATTCTACAAATATTTAAGCAAAATCTCAAAAAGTGAAGACGACGATAAAAGCTGAGACAGGATTTATATTTGAACTGCGAAAAGGAAGCGCTGTTTACATGTTTCGATTTAGTTGAGCTTTATCAAAAGAAAACATCTTTGTGACAGTTCATAAGTCCCTTCAGCATATTCAAGCACTAATTATGCCAATTAAGTCTAAAATATAGCCTTGTAATGCCATCTATTTGTCCAAAATAGCTGGTAAAGTGCTTTGCTACCCATAAAAGTAAGGAATAAGTACTTTATAATATCTAAAATTTACTGGCAAGTTAAATTTGCCGTAATTGTTAACGAAATAATTGTAAAAGACACCCATAGTTACACTGAAGATGTAAAAATATCATATTTAAGTAACAGCCATTTAAAAATTGAAGGTAACGCTTAAATTTGGGGTAGTATATATGTTTGAATTGCTGAGAGGAAGATCTCACATGTTTCGGCTTAGTTGAATCTCATTAAAAGAATGCATCCTGGTGACAGCTCACTCATAAATCCCTTTAACACATATCTAAAAAGTAGATTACATTGTAAGCATTTATTATAATAAGTAGTTTGAAAGGTTAATAAAACGCGTAAATTGTGTATTTAAATAAAAAATTTTAAATATTTGTTTTTCTGTTTTCAGAGCCTTACTTTAACGTTTATCAAATAGTACTAATATGTTAATGTAATGTAAAAGTAATTTACAGTTCAAAATTAAGATCAATTTATTATATGCAATTTTAATATACGAGGATCACCCCGAAAGTAAAGAACGTTTTACTATAACTAAGGAAAAACAAAATATACCATCACAAAACTTTATTTACAACATCACAGCACCTTAATTTATTTTTTGATGTAATCATCGGAGCTATCAAGGCACTTGCTGTATCGAATAACCAGTTTTTCGATACCGATGTTGTATTCTTCAACCGCGAAAGTTCGGAGACATGATGTTACTGCACCTTTGAGGTCTTCGTCGTTGTTAAACTGTTTTTTGCCTAAAAACTCCTTCAATTTCTGAAATAAATAGAAATCATTTGGTGCCAGGTCAGGACTATACGGAGGATGCCCGAAGATTTCCATCCCCAGTCCTTGAAGTTTTTCCTCTGTTTGTGCACTAGTGTGTGATGGAGCATTGTCGTGGATCAAAACCAACTTTGGCGACAACATTCCGCGCCTTTTGTACTGAATGACGCGCCGAAGGCGTTTCAGACTTTCAATGTAGGCCGCTGAGTTTATTGTTTCACTTCATATTTGGCGGGATTTTCTATTGGCATAGCCATTTTGAATGAT
>JAHWXV010232484.1:0-10548 GCA_024586415.1 Phrixothrix hirtus | reverse complement strand
CTCTTAGTACATGTATAAAGGAAATTATGAATGGATGAATTATTTATGCTTTTAAATTAATTTTAAAGTTTGCAATTCAGGTGTATAGGAAAGTCACTAACGTCAATAAATTCAAATTAAATTTAAAATGTATAAGAGGAAATCGTGTCGTCTCACACCAGATTTTTTTTAGATATTTTCCGAATTTTTCGTTTTTCGAGATTTTCTCGAAATTGGCTCCAACGATTTTTTTAAAATTTATTGTATTTCTTAAGCATTTAACACCTTTTCATGTAATCTAGGCAGTTACTCAGAAAATGTCCTGTAAATCGAGTAACCGGAGTACTTGGAGTATTAGTTGTAAACAACGTATCTCAAAAAATAATCATTATATGAAAATCAAAAACTATATTTATATTTTATATCTTCTGTGCATTATACAGCAAGAATTTAGTTAAAATCGAATGATCGGAGGCGCCAATTTATTTTTGCGATTTTCTCGAAAACATTTTTAACAATTTTTTTGAAACTTGCTACGGTTCCTATATCCTTAACTGCCTTTTACGTTGACTTAAAGGTTTTCCTGAAAAAATGCGTTGAAGCGAGGCATCAAAGAAAATCTCTAGAATTAAGCAGGGTTTTGCGTGTCCAGTAACTTGGATGCGTGACCGTTACAATTATCGTTCTCAAAATAAATGTAAATAATATTTTAATTATTTATGAACATTTGAATATTTGTATATCTATGTACGTAAGCTAAAGTCGTGTGTTGTCTCACACCAGATTTTTTTTAAATGAAATCTAAAGTGGATAACGGAAAGTCGTACTTTATCTCACACAAGCTATTAGAACAAATAGACAATCGATAACAATTGAAGCATTTTAAAATTAATAAGCAATTATGAACTTCAGAAAAATGAAGTTAGGGATACAATTAATCAATTTTGCAAAGAATATTTATATAATAAAAACAAAAATTTGTATTTTTAAATACTTATCTAAATGAATATTTTAAATAAATCAGTTGTTATTTTTAGGGAGGGTTTTATTATTGCTGAATGTGGAAATAGCCTCATTTTATCAATTAAGATATTTGCGAAAATATTTTAATAAAGGAATCGAATACATAAAATTATTACATTTTACTTTTTGTAAATATTAAATTAGGAAAAAAATAATTACATCCATAAAATATCGTATGTAAATAAATTTTATTGTTGATTAAGCAATAGCGGCTAGAGGGGTTCGCGAATTGAAATACCGCCAACGACCGCCATTAGTGCAAGCTTTGCATATTTCTTGTATATTTTTGTTTTATATATCAATATACAAAATAGGAAATTTAAATATAAAAGTAGTCCCTACAAAATTACATCTTAATCTCAAAATACAAAAAAGCAATAATACGAAGATTCGCGTTAATGCCACGAATTTTATAAAATTTTTACTTTCTTCAAATTAATGTAATTAATTTGTAAATACGATAAACGATAAAAACGAATTAAAATGAAAATTAATATGATAAAATAAAACTCAAATGCATATTATGTTAAGGAATAAAATGATCAAGTAATTCCCGGCTTATTTGAAAATAAAATGGCCGTCAGACGCTGTTTCTAAAATTGGAAATATTATTTTATATTTTTTTTTAAATATTTGTAATTGCTTATTAATTATTCAATTTCACTTTAAAAGCTATTTATAATTTTGCATGCAGTACCTTTAAATCCCTAAAATGGCTAAAGCGGCTACAATTAAAGATACACACAAATTCACCATCGTCAACACGACTCTAGAACTAATTAATCACTAACCCTGTGTTACGTTCCAGTTAGTTAGTTTTTAAATGGAGGGGGTATTTATCAAAAATCCCTATTGGTGAAATTGGTGTAATTATTTAAAAATGTATTTCAAAGGTAATAGTAAATTGTAAAAGCGTTAATTTTCTGGTTTATATATTAAAATGTTTTTTTTAACAATAGATATATTTTTTTAAATTTTATACCTAGGTGCGTGGTTTTTGTCGTAATTTTATTAATAATTTTTCATAGCCAAACAAGTAATACAAAACCGATTATTATAAATTCATCTAATAAAAAGACAAAATATAGAAAAAACTAAAATTTGGCATTAGACAACAAACAGCTTATTATAAGTTTAATTTTATATTATTGACATTGGTTAGAAAGTTAGTTTCTTACAT
This sequence comes from Phrixothrix hirtus, assembly GCA_024586415.1. Classification (NCBI taxonomy): domain Eukaryota; kingdom Metazoa; phylum Arthropoda; class Insecta; order Coleoptera; family Phengodidae; genus Phrixothrix; species Phrixothrix hirtus. The sequence goes on along the minus strand of JAHWXV010232484.1, from coordinate 8,366 downwards.
AAAAAATATTTTAGGTTAATTTAAAAGCAGACATAAGGTAGTGATTTAAATGATGAGTAAATATATAAATAATCTTTATAAAATTCTAATTAATTTTTTAAAAATAATGTTAAAAGTGTTTTCAATCGCAACCCATTCAAGTTACTAACCACATAAGACTTTGTATAGCACTGAAAGTTATTTTCGATTACTGCATTCACACAATTTCCCCAAAACCTGACCAATTCACTAAAAATAACACTCAATGTCTAAAATAGGATCGTTATAGCCATTCGAAAAAATCGCTAAAATTTAAAAATTGCAACCCTAACGTCGTGTTGGTCTGGTAACGTTACCTTTATGAGGTAGCGTTGTTTTACTATAGGGTGCTAATTAATTTAATAGCCTGATCTTTACAATATTTCAGTGTAGAGTAAATCTATTGAGAGGCGAATGCTATTGCCATCTTTAAAAAATCACATACTGTGACGAATCCCAAGTAATTTTTACAATAAACTCGATAGTCCACTGATATTAAGTAGCTTGTATCAGTTACTCTATTTTTGAATGTATTTTAATGTTTTAGGTGAACATCTGTTGTTAGGGAGGATTTACAAGAATTTACAATAAATATTAGAAGTTCACTCAAATTAGTTTTTATTACAAATAGATATGCAATTTTTGTAATTTATAAATTGACAAGAGAATTACAAACTATAATTTATTTACTAAGCCCTAAGAGATAATTAGAATATTTAAGTTTATTTCAAGTTTTATAAATATAATAGTATTAAAAAGAAACCACAGTGTCAGATAAATGAACGCCGGTCTAGTTTTTATTGCTAGGCCTTTTCTAACCCTCATAAATGTTTTTTCATTTTGGGTTTTATTAGCGTTCATATATCTTATTTAATAATCTTCTCGCTTACAATTATGGTAGGTAACCCAGTGAATGCTTTTAATTAAGTTAATTAAAAGCTACAATAATAATTAATTTATTTCACTGTATTGCCACTTTTTTAACATTAAACAGAAGGCTAATCTTGTTAAGATGTGTCCTCTTCGCTTGTTATCACACCTCAGAGATAAATTTGAACCTTCAAGTTTGGATATCGATCCCGTAGTACACCTTCTGATTTGTGAATTGTTTCTTTGGAGACGCACAACCCAAATCCTGGCTCGAATATTAATTAGGATCTCGCCGACCCTGTCATCTGCAAAATTTTTCTATTATCCGGCCTTAGGTGGGTTTTACCATTAGAATGAACAGTAAAGGTATCTTGACAAGCACTGACAAAGCGGTATGTTGCATGTACAGTTCATGCAACCCTTGGCATAAGGCAAGCCAAAATTGTTCCATAACGTGCTTATATCGACGTTGGAACTTCCCGGCATTTTTCTTGCTGGCCAATGATATGTAAGCACTTTTTGAATTTTTACCTAATCGGATCTTGTCTAAGGCTGTTTGTTTAAACTTTCTCGTTGCTGGTGAACGTGACCCTTCCTTCATCTGTGGTCAATTGAATTTTTTTGTAAAAACTATTTTCATATATCTTTTAAATGGTTATGGCTTCCTGTTTAACACTTTTATTGATACAAAGTTAGCTAGACGCTAAATTACAAGAGATTTACATTTTTTATCTCCAACTTTCTAAATGCGTATTTTTAAGATTTTGGAAAAGTTTCTAAAATAAATTTTTAAATTACATGAACCTTTCTGTACCTATATATAAAGTTATTTATTTAAAATTAAATTATGATTTTGAGACTATTTAATTATTTTGGAGGGGTTTCTGTAATTATTTTAAATTACAGGAGCCTGTCCATATTCATAATTAGATTAAGCTTTTATAAACAGTCGCTTACAGGAAAGGCAATAGACCTAAATATAAAATTTCGTTTTTTTAAGATTTTAGTTTCATTCATACGAATACAGACATACACACGTATACGTATACACCTACACAATTTTTAAAATGGGATTCAGGTGGTTGGAAACGCACATTCCACTAAATACGTGATATCGAAAATTTTGATCAAAAACACCACTTTATGTATATTCATATTTCATACAGTGTGAGATAAAGAAAAAAAGCCAGCAAGAGAATTACGTACACCTACTCGTATTGCAGTAACAAGTCAACAATTTGGGATGTTTTTGTTAATTCCAAGTGTTATTTATTTATTGTAAACGCTGTTCACAATTTTTAAGCCTAAACTAAAGTATTAATGTAGAAATAATGTATTAGCATGTGTGCATGTAGAAACTAAAATTTATTTGATGAGAAGATGCTGACAAAGAATAGCTATACTGAAAATTAGTGGCGATGGTGGCGTTCAATCCTCATATGTTGGATAGAATTACAATCCTCGTTTAAATGACGAATGCGAAGCGGAATTTTTATAAATCAAACACGCAAAAATATAGAATAATTTTTACAAGACTATTTCTTTCTATTTTAAAATGGAATAAGCAATGTGGCGATAAAATATTAACCGTGATTTTAAAATAACCACAGCAGATCCGGTGGTGATGTTATTGGATCAGTCTGTGACATATTTATATTAATAAAAAAGAATTGTCGACTGATACCTTCGGACTGAGAAAATACCCTCGAACAGTTTAGCTTTATTTAATCTACGGCTAGAGAAATTTCAAGAAAAAGATTCTAGATTTTTTAAAATTGGCATCAACTTGGTGCGAAAACCTATTCACACATATATGTTAGGAATAGAGATAAATAATGATTTTTGGTTCATAGTTTCCGCGCTCTCATCGACAATCGAAGATGTGGTCATATAATTTCCTACCCTCATTACCAGCCGATATTAACAGTTCAAAACTTATGTGTTCAGTTCAATAAGTGTTGGGCATCTTTAAAATTGAATTGGCCTATTTCTCCAAACATTTACAGCTTAACTCGAATAAAAGAACAGTATAAGTCACGTAAATTTAGTGCTAATTAATAAGGAATATCCTAATGAGAATAAGAACATAAAATGGGCATTGACGATTTGCAAAGTACAGAAAAAAACTGACGCGAGAAAAAACATCCTTCTATTTCAAATAAACACTGTTTGGCTAAACATGTCCAGAAGTAAATTCTAATATTTGATTTACCTTATCGAATAATGCCCAACCAATCACACTACGCCTTTGAAGTTGCTGCAGAGGAGATGACACCTGGAACACTCCATAGCTATAAAACCTTAAATATTCATATCTGTAAATGGTCAATACTTCTTTAATCGCTCCTAAAGATTTAAGAATTCTCTTAATTCAGTATACAGTGTGAAAAGGAATGACCTCCTCATAGAAAAAAATATATTGCTGATCTACTGTACCAAAAATAATTACCAAGTGGTTTCAACTTACATACTTCAAGTCAACAGTTACTGAAAGTTTTAACTATGACGTTTATACCTTAGTCATTTTTATTTTCTCGTACCTATATGAAATATAGTATAGAGAGAGTATTGTTTGCGTCCAAAATTTTCAACCTCGAAATTTTAGTGGAAAATCATGTTTTTAAAAATTGTTGTGTGTGCGTGTGTGTGCGTGTGTGTGTGTGTGTGTATGTGTGTGTGTGTGTGTGGGTGTGTGTGTGTGTGTGTGTGTGTTTGTGTGTGTGTGTGTGTCTGTGTGTGTGTGTGTGTGTGTGTGTGTGTGTGTGTGTGTGTGTGTGTGTGAGTGTGTGTGTCCGTCTGTGTGTACTGTGACAGGGCATCTCGAAAACTAAAAGTGGTAGGTAAACAAAAATTTGCATTTAGACTTCTTTCCACCTTGGCACGTGACCGCAACAATTTCACTAAAATCGGATAACCAGAAGTGTCACTTTGCTCTTGCGAGTTTTTGATTTTTCGCGATTTACTCGAAATCGGCTATAAATATTTTTTTTTAAATTTCCTATACATTTAAAGCTATTTCATATAGGCGGTTACTCGAAAAATTTTTGATAAATCGAGTAACCGAAAGTACTTTCTCTTCATAAAATACCTATGAAACTAAAAGCCCTAGCTATATGAAAATTTATATTTGAGGTCATAATCGCCTTTGTATACAAAATCAAAAATTTGTTTAAAATAGAATAACCGGAAGTAACACTTTATTTCGGTCATTTTTAGATATTTTCCGAATTTTTCATTTACATGGTGTTTTGAAATCGGCTGTAACGATTTTTTTAAATTAGTATATTTGTTACCTACTTAATTTAGTTTTATATTAATCAAGGAGTTTATCTAATCAATTTTTGATAATCGAGTAACCGGAAGTACTTGGAGTATTAGTTGTGAACAATATATCTCAAAAACAAATCATCATATGAAAATCAAAAACTATATTTAAGTTTTCTGTCTTCCGTACATGAGACAACAACAATTTAGTTAAAATCGAATGACCGAAAGTGTTACTTTATTCTTGCGATGTTTAAGTTTTTTGCGATTTTCTCGAAAACAGTTAAATCAATTTTTTTTAAACTTGCTGCAGTTCTTATGCCTTCGAGGTTTTCTTGAAAAAATATGATGAAGCGAGTTATCAGAGAAAATTTCTGGAGTTAAGAAGGGTATTGCGTGTCCAGTAACTTGGACCGGTGACCGTTACTATTATCGTTCACTAAGTAAACGTAAATAATATTTGAATCATGTGGACATTTACATATTTGTATATCTATGTACGTAAGAGAAAGTCGTGTGTTTTCTCACACCAGATTTCTATTTATTTATTACAATTAAAAATTATTTATATTATGCATTAATTACAGGTAGGTAAATAAAAGGAATCATCTGTAAATAAAATACTGTTTAATAAATGGAGGTTGTTGTCGCGTTTATTTAATAACATCTAGTAAAATTCCGCTATAATACAAATTAATTATTTGTATTTTTCTTCTACCGTATAAGTCATCTTTATTGAAAGTAACCCAAGACCATTACGTGGTACGTGCCTAAGAAGAATCTACAACGCGGTTGGATATTTCCACAAATGCAACTAATTATTTTGTCCTATTTTTTCATATGGCTTGTCACATTTTGTTGGCGTTCCGCGCATAATAAACAAAATCTCCTTCTTTTAAATTTGCCGCCGTAGGTTTTATACAATAAAAGAGCTCCCTGTCGTATAAAACACGAGTATAAAGCGCTCCGTGACGATTGGAAAATATGTAATCAAATTAAATTGACAGTTAAAGATGATTTCATATCTGGTGGATTTCGAAGATATATGTAATTGGTACTAATTCGTTGCGAGACCCCCGCGCATGGCAGTTAATACACGCGTAGTTTGTATTTGAAAAAGAATCGGTTGCCTCCGTGAATTCTTTTTTTGAAGTGTTCCGGTGTGTGTAAGGACTCCGCATGATACAGTTCGTCGGAATGCCAGACCTGAGAGATTGAATAGCGTATCTTTGGGGATTGACCCGCCTTTTTTCACCCCCGGTTGCCACTTCTTTGGATATATTGCGTCCTTCTGCGGGTGCAGGAATTCATAAATAAATCACGATTGACGACTCTGGTCGAGGGAAATCGAGAAACCCGGTAAAGTGACGAATAAGACTAGATACCTTTTTATAATATTGTTATTTTGCTTCGTTATTGTTGACCTGTGAAAGCCGTAAGCGAAATATCAACCGCTATCGGCACAAATTCAATTCAAGTTAACGTCCCGGTTGCCAACCCTTGTAGAGGCCAGTTTAAACCTTCCCGTTGCGAGGGAAGCCCATTAATACATACCTTCTGTCCAGATCTTGGACGCATACGTGCGTTGACTGTGCCTATTATATTTTAACCCTAATTTTAGTGTTTATTAGATTGATTAGTTTTCCCCGTACCTCTTGAATCAGGCCATATTCAAGAGACGGAGAAGTTACCTGTAACCTTTTTGTATCCTGTTGTTTTTATGTGTATGCTAAATAAGCCATTTATTTAGCAATAGATATATCGTATTACTCAACTAGCCTTTTATTTTTGAACATAGAATAAGTTAATAGTTAATAATTTGTATTTCAGGGGGCATGTGTTAATTAAGGTCCCTCCCCCTTTAATCAAGATCTTAATTTATAGTAATATTTGGGGCCCTAGTAAGAGGCAACCTCTGGAGAAACTAGTTAGAGGCCACGGAACCATTTGTCTCTGTTCCGAGGAACAGTTCCATGCTTTGAGCGGATAATCTGAAGCAGTGCCGCCCCCTTATATTTCGACTCCTTGTACGCGTTTCAAACATTTTCCCTTAGAGCGCGGACGGTGCCGGTGCAATTTAACAGGGATCCTCCCTCCTTCGAGAAGCTAGCGGGACATCAATACCGTTGTTGGACGTAACGTCTAATGCGCTCGTGACAGGCTTTCCCTGTGGGATGCAAACCGCTTTCCACACGGTATAGCGATGCCATTGTTTGTATTAATATTTTAATAAATAACAAAAAATTTCTGATTAATGGTTCATTATAATTAAATATTTAACAATAAAAGCGTTCTCCTTCTTAAAGATAATTTTGTTGATTTTAATTTAGTTTTATGATGACGTATTTCACTAGTTAAATAGCATTATCAGGTAAAATTATAGTAGTGTTACTTGATGATTTGTTATGGTTTTATTTAGCATACCAAAATAGCATTTAATACAAAGCGTATCTCGTTTTAATCCAAGCCCAAATTAGCGACCACCGGAGTAGCTATTGAATTCTTCTCTTAACGTAGGCTCTGCTAAGGAGGAGGTCGCAAAGGTCACATACAACAATAATTTGTTTATTAACAATTAAAGGCATGACCTTTTAGATAACAGTTCAAATAACTTATTATCGGTTTCGGTTATGAAATATTAGCATAATGTGTATTCGAAACTAATGCTTTACTACGAAACAAATGACTATAAAGCTTTAACATGATAGTACCTTCATTAACTGAACTCGTTGGCTAATAAATTAAAATATAATTTTTAATACCAATATGTTGCTAAAGAAAAATGCCTATTAGCACCTTTATTAATTGCGCTCGCTGCCTTTTAAGTTGAAGACTAATTAAATACACCCACCTCATCTCTCATCAAAGGTATATTTTAATCACCTATCTGTTTATCCAGTGCCGATGGGTAGAATTATCAAACGACTTCTTATGCCGGAGTTAATTCGTGCAAAAGAAACGAAACTTGCACCCATGTGAATAATAAATCAGATTTCTTTGGAACTTCGAATTGTAAAACTACAGGTAAAATGGAAACCTACTAAAAACCCATCTGTACGGATTTTTATCGATTAAATCAATATAAAAATCGATGGGCGTCACATTCAAAGTAGCGAAGAAATAAATCACTGCATCCTATATTCCATATCAAATTAATAAAAGTACTAATTACTCCATATAAATAAAATGGATTACTTCCGATAAAAATGCCATGCTTAAGTCAGCACTACAAAGGTGACCGGAAATAATTTTACCTACGCCAAATTCACCGCAAAATCTGTAAAATTTGAAATTTAAATCAAATTCATCACACCGTCTAGACATGCTTAGCAAAGTTCCAGGACAAAACGCAGTGTTAAATTAATCCAGAAAATTTAAATAGAAGTTACTCAATTGCAGTTGATAATAAAGATAATAATACAGGAACGGATCGCGCGAAATTGACAAATTAAATTAATATTTCTAGTAAATAAAAGCTATCCAAAACAATTAAGTGCAAAAGACTTCCGTATATACAGGAAATGGAACAATAAACGGTACGACAGCTCAAGTTGTATCAGATTCTATGTAAGTAGCGAAATCTGTCATAATCATACTAATTTAAATTAACAAAATTGTAGGCGAGCAGAATAATGCTTTTATTTATCAAATAGCAGCTATTGAAAGTGGAGAGGACCTACTACCCGCACAAATATTTAGCAAACAACTAAAATAAATGCAAAATACATTTGATACGCCTATGTTAAAATCGTATTATTCTTGTTTATGAAAATGTGTCACAATATCTGTATGTAAAACATTGGTAAATGTTTCTCAATTATAAACGACTAGATGAAATGTTATATAATTTAAAGACGGCCTATGTGCATCTTACATTTAAGGCGGTAAAAGTCTACAAAAGAAAGTAGGATGTTATAGTGTATCTAAATGCGCCGTTCTCTCATTAAGGAGATAAGCGGTTAAATTAATTTATGGGTGTCGGTTTTTAGTATACCTTTCGTTAATTTTAATCATTTCACTACTTTAGGCTAGTAGTTTAAATAATTGCAAATTCATTTTACCGGTAAGGAGAATGTTCGGAGTTTCAAAGTTTTCAAAATAAACAGGTTAAAGCCAGCGGCGGCGCGTAGTGGTATGTCTTGGGGGTGCACAATCCGTAACAAACGTCTTTACACTACAGCGAATACAAAAACACTGAGAGCACAACTTCAATG
>JAHWXV010232426.1:0-12558 GCA_024586415.1 Phrixothrix hirtus | reverse complement strand
GTGTGTGTGTGTGTGTGTGTGTGTGTGTGTGTGTGTGTGTGTGTGTGTGTGTGTGTGTGTGTATGTGTGTGTGTGTGTGTATGTGTGTGTGTGTGTTTGTGTGTGTGTGTGTGTGTGTATGTGTGTATGTGTGTGTGTGTGTATGTGTGTATGTGTGTGTGTGTGTATGTGTGTATGTGTGTGTGTGAGGGTGGCCGCGTGCGTGCGTGCGTAGGTGCGTGCGAGCGTGCATGTGTGTGTGTGCTAAAGGTACCATTTTAAAACGTAATTTAGATTTAATTATTAAAATAATAATAGTGCAAAGGTCAATAACAAAAAGTCGCGGCAATCGGTATAATTATTATCTAAATATTCGAAATTATATACAACTACGTGCAAAACTAATGTAAATAAAAACACCCTGAAAATAAAAGAAAGCCGGTTCGAAATCAAATCGCGAATCCGCAACCCCAATCTTTGACTGAAGTCTAGCAGTAGTCACATCAGCAAAGTAAATACACAACTGTATATAACTATAGCCCCGTTGCCGTAATACTAGATATTGTGACCATGTTTGAGGCGTTTGAAGTCCGGAACGGCTGATAAATGCGTTAGCAAGCGATATAGTTTTTAAAATTTTGTAATGTAGTAGATACTGCACACTGTGTTGTAAGTTCCTTATTTTAACATACGCTTACCTACACTGTTTCAAGTTCTTTAAACTGTTAGTTAATTCTGTAATGCTAAATTATTACCGTAATTAATCTTATCACCTAAAATCTCTAAATTCGTCTATCCACTATAGAAATATTATAATTATTTTCGATTTGAGTTTGTTTTTTAGTTGCACAGATTAATTTCTAATTGAGAACTACCGTATAAAAATTAATGAGCATATAATATAAATAGGCATAAATAATTCAACTCTTTATAATAAATTTTAAAACAATTTAAAATTTTGAAATTTATTAATTCTAGCAAATTCTATTTAGCTATTCGTTTAGCTAATATTAAAATAAATGCTACGTTTTACCGAATAGCTAGTTATTCCGTTGACAATAAATCATTTAAACTTTAGTATTAAGGTTTATTTAAATTTGACACATTTTTAACATTGGTATATAGTATAACTAATTTTAATAACAAGTTTATGAAATCAGCCTTTAAATGTAAATTTGAAAACAGTTTTAAGTTTAACGCCCTTGTGTTTGCATCGGATGATACTAAATTACCTATGAAAGGTACAAATAACAGGCGACCCTTCTCAAGGAGATACATTTAACTTTCTGCTCCATTTATTTCCCAAAGAAATGTGACGCCTTTTATTGCTAAAATAGAAGTTATGCTTAAACAAAATTATATAAAGTTGCTACATAATTTTCCCGTTTGAATGTTTATAAGGTATTTCTATTGGTTAAGTCTCAACCGGAAAGAACATTTCTGTATTTACATATACAATAGCTTAATAGAGAATTAATTTTCACTAATACTATATATTCAATGTAAGTCACGGTAAATGGCCTAATGAGCGATTCTTCTGAATTAAATGGATCTTGTATTTCAAAATTTGATTATCCGTATAGCTACTTGAGGGTTACAATGTAAATACTATCTATTCCATTTACGAATATATCGAAAGGTAACATCACCCTCTTGTTTTAAAGGTTTTAATACAACGCTCACTTTTAAATTTGTTATTGAATTACAAGTTAGTTTTTATAACATTTGTATATAACTATCTGTTATCGTTTTCTAGTTAATAATAGTTTTACATATATTCTAGTAAATACAACACTAGTTAAAAAATGCGTATCTTGTGTTATATTTAAGATAGTAAGACCATATTCTTTTCTATTTGTTTAGGGTGAAGCAGTTTATCAATTATTTGAGAAAATCAATATATAATTATGTAGAACGTTTCGAATCTATATTCTACTGATCATACTAAATAAGCTTGAAGGTAAATTTTCTTAAATAGAATATATTATATACTCGTATTATTAAACGATTGCATAGAATGTCAAGTTTTCTATTCAACTATCTATCTACTATGACTCTAGACCCAACTTTTACACTTTTCAATTTACAAGCATTTCTTCTAGTGTTTTATTTCACTAGTAACTATATGTATTAATAGTGTTATAAAGCTGCTCTAGGTATTGTTTTTGTATGCTTGTCAAAATAATCTTTATTGAACCTGCGCATATCTATACGAATTTTCATCATATTGCTATAGTTATTGGGGATGCCATATTCACTGAAATATTATTACTTGAAATAGTTATAATTAGAAAACATCAAGTTTTGTTAACGATATTTATTCGAATTTATTTAAATTCATATATTTTAAATTATAAAAGCAATCGTTTCGTAAATTTATCGCGATTTAGTTTTTGTTTTTGGTTTCTTACTTACAACTAATAATTTTCAATGCCTAAAATTTATATTCTGAAATCAACGCATTTTATTTGATACTAAGAATATTTATTAAATCTGCAATTACGACCAATAAAGTATTGTTACATACAAGATGCACAAGTCTGTGAATGGTTGATATTTCCTGGCAAACCCAAATAACGTTTCTAGATTATTAAAAGAGTATGAGTTCCCTCGAATGATGTGTTGTCTTATTTTTAAGATGGGCGCCAATACGCCTTTAAAACAGCTGACATTAATTATCTAAAAATAATAACAGGACAATATTTTAAAAATTTAAATAAAAAGATATACTTCGGAAGAAACAAGCTTTATAAATAAGAAATTTTAAATTTGACACACAGAATAAAGATTCTAATAAACAGAAAATCTTGTATTGGAGAAGTAAACTATCAAACTCTAATTTAGAACAGTATTCAGGTTATAAAAGCAAACAGCAAAGATTAAATTTACATTCGTGCATTGTACATAATAACAGATCATAAAATACAAAACATAAAATGTATTCCTTCCTCCTTTTGCAAAAGATGTTATCATGCTCCGTTCTGAATTATCTGCAATAATAATTAGTATGCACAAAATATAATTGTAATTATAAAGGGCCAAATGTTCAATATTTGCAAATGTTCATTTATAAAACAGGAAAACCAGTAATCAAAACTCGAAATTGGATGAAAACTCCGACAGCTTCTATCAGCTCTGGCAGCGGTGTTAATTGACAGTATGAAACCCATTACTGACAACGATCGAGATACCTCGTAGGCGCATTACTGAGCATTTGAAGGCTTATTCACCAAAAAATTTGGTTCATCAATTATAACGAAATTTAATTAAATATCCAAATGGGTTGTAAACTTAAGATTTCCATTTGTTTCAAAATAAATTGCTTGAAGTATAACCAGGTTGAAATATATGACTTCCGAATTAAAATCGCAAAGGTGTATAATTAACATACTAAATTTTGTTAAAAAGCAAAACTAATTAAATTAACTTCCACCACCGTCGTGATGAACACCCATGCGTACTTGTCGCTCTATGCTGCTACCAGAACAAACCGTCGCATATCAGTAGTTTTAATGTAAAAATGTCCGCAGAATATGATCACAAAAGTTTAGTTTCCAGCGAATTTCAAACTATGCTCTTAAACGACTAAATCGCGTCACACGACAAAAAAACTCTGCTATACAAAACGAGAGACAGTTTTGTAAAAACCTTAACTGCTTAATTGCACGCAATCAAAACTTTGAGAGCCGAAAAGACACTCACTTGATTGTTTTCAAAACAACAATTGACGAAACTAAAAATAATGAAGTGCACTGTCTAAATTCTCATAACGTCGTCGTGACACTTCGCCTCATCACCTTATCAACATGTGTGTCCATATATGTTCTCAAGACGAAAAATTTACTTTGAAAATAAACTTGTATAGTTTAAAATAAAACTAACAGAAATTTATATCATACTTCAGCAACCAAAAAAAGTTTTTAACGGAAATTTCAATATCTTGCCTATTTTAATTAAACTATGAGTGCCACTGCATTTGGTCGCAAAATCAATGCAACGGTAGAAACGCTAGATTTTACATTTTGTAGATATATCATTTTCCTGTTAATGCATTAAGAGAACGGTATAATAATGGTAATCAAATTGCTTTGTTTAGACACAACTATGTTAATATTAAATCAAGTGTTTTTTTCAAGAATATGCCAATATAATAATAAACAAAGTAGTAAATTCAACTTAAATATTTTATTGCTTTGAACGAATTTGGTGAATATTAGTAATGCTTCATTTGCGGAAACAAAGTCATAATTTCGAAGTGCTCTAAAATTATTTTTGTGCACAAACAAATATCAATAGTTAATTGCAATATTGTTATTTAAGTCTACAAAATTCTATATTTATCTTAAGGTAACAAAATACATAGTAGTCAATATTTACACATGTGGTAAGTATTTATTAGGTAGAACTATGCAGAAGAAATTTGTTTCTGGAAAAGAAATAACTACTTGTCAAGTAAAGTACATTCTAAACAAATAAGCACTATGTTATCAGAAACAACATATGCTTCATATCAGCTTGTGTCAGTTTCATTTATGCCTTCGTTGAATGTGTACATGTTCCTATGCTGTGTTTAATTTTGTACTATGTGTGAAACATTTTTAAAGAAACTCCTTACAAATTGGGCCTTGAAACACTGTAATACTTTCTTTGTTACATTTAAGTTACTTCTTTTAAATTTAGAATTTAGAACATTTTTCCAAATTGCTAAAGGTATGTTTAATTTCAAAAATAAATTAAACGTGGCAACATTGCTTTTATTATGTATTAGGAATTATAAATTGTAATGCTATTATTTTCCTATGTACATTTCTCTCAGTTATAGTAAATCTATAAGGGATTCTAATTCTAATGATAAAATGAATTAAACTAATTTCAATATTTCCTTAAAGTATTAGCAAGAGCGTATTGTTCTCATAAACCTTGAGTATGCTTTCATGCGGGACAATAGGAAGATATGGTCGGCGATAGCAGACAGTCTACCTTAGGGCTCAGTAATGAAAGCACATTTAATTTTCTAAATTTTGTTTTTCTTCCTTTAATTTAAATGCCTGTCGGGTGGTTACAGGGGTGGGGGTCTTGTGCTCAGGTTCCATTGGATGCATTGAGTAAGAATGGTAAACACCTTGTATTAATTTCTAGTTTATTAATTTAATATTTTAATTTCTATTTTATTAATTTATTATTGGGCGCCTGTGGTATTTAGTAAACCATATTTATTTATAATGTACTCTAAATTTTTCTGTTACTTTCTGTAACAGCGAAATTATTGGAGCTGTTGCTCGTAAAATGTCTACAGTCTTTATGTGCTGTTAAAAGTTGAAATAGCATTAAGTACTACTTGTGCAACGATCGCCTACATGGCCTTACAAAATTAAGTATTTTAGCACATAAACGAGATTTCATATTGTTCTACAATTGAAATAAGTATGTACTTCGACGTATTCATTCTGGAAGCAAATAACTTTCAAGACTGATATCATTTGAAAAGCTATCAAGCGCACAGTGTTGCGTGCCGCAGTTGTTGCCATTCGAATCAGCCTTCCATGTAACCTCCAACTAAATAAATGGTAACCACCCACCGTTTGAAAATCGAAAAGGGTTTTTTTAAAATTGGTTTAACCTTTTTGTGTTACAAATACAATATTACCGATCTAACTTTAAAATTTCAATAGTCAAAAGGACTTTTTTTGCCGGCTGGAATTAACGTCACTAAATCCAGTCGTTTAAATTAAGAGTCAAACAAATTATTTCCTTCCGATTAAGCTTCCAATTTTCTTCGATGAAATCTTAAAGATAATAGTATCATCTACTTATGTTTAATGAAACTTCAGTAATTGTGATATTCGAATGTAAATAATTGCTGTCAGATACTGTTTGATATCTACATCATAACCCAGAAGGAAGACAGCCGTGAACCTGCAAGCAGTTTGGTTTGTTTGACTACTACCTGAGAAATTCCGATTACTGTTTCCGTATTGGTAACAAATTTAATTAATCTAATTCAATACATTACATAACTTGTTGCAACCAAAATTCAGAAGCTGTTATTTAATTGTTGTTTATTTTAAATTCATGGTCTGTAATTAAATTCGTTATTACATTATCTTTTATTTATTTGAGTAACAGCCTGCATTTAAGCATTCCTTACTGTTAATATTATTGGTTTATCAGTTCACGAACTTATTTCTGTGTAACCACTTCAAATATTTTTTACAACTTCGAGAGCGCCCGGAAGAAATAAATAGTAAGTATTATCTTAGGATCTATCCCTAGAGTCTCATCAATTAGCCAGCATAACTCTTCCATCTATTAAAATGCTCAAATTTCAGGTCACTACATCTCGTGATTTCAATCTACCCTACCTTTCCTTTTTCGTTCTAATAAGACGTCACCTTAATGACCTTAAGTAAGTAGGTCAATCTTTATGAGGACGTCATAATACTCACTCCAAAATTTGAAAGTAAGTAGTTTTCATTTCTTACAAAAATTATGTATATATTCATGGTAGCTTTCATACAAACAAATGAGCGGAACCGAAAAATTCTTAATTTTACAAACAAGACAATTTTATATTTTAGCGTTACATATTGTTTCTTTTTATTATTAAAAGTAAAATTCTAGTCATCTGTATTATCTTTAAAACTTGTAAAATGAAATATTAATAGGTAAATCCCTGGCCGACTGTGAAATTTGTTTATAGTATTGCGTCATCACCTGCAGTCACTAATTTACGTGGCAAACGTAATCCATTTGCATTATGATCTACCCGTGTGTAAAATGTTGAATTGCAAGAAAGGTTAAATAACACAAAACTAACTAAATTCTTGACAAGAGAATAAACTTACAAAAAATAGATTTGGTAAAATTACATTACATTGCAAGCAATAGTTTTATTTAAATTCACTTCGGAAGTTGAAACTGTTTATCAAACTTTTAATATAATTCATTTTATATGTACTTACATATATATATATATATATATATATATATATATATAGTATTAAGTATTATTATGTTAAATTTGGAGGAAACTTTTAAATATGATAAGTAATTATTGCCATCTTCTAATGCATATTTATGTGAAACGAGCTATAGATATGTTGTATATAATAGATAATGAATCTAGTATCTTCCAGAATACCATATTACGATTTCGGCGATGCAGGACTTTTGAGATTTGGCAAACGTGTTGTCATTTTCTAAATCCTTTTCATGAAATGGGCAATTTCACTTCATAGACACAATATTATAGATTAAACAATTTTTTCTATATTATGTAAGTGTGTACCTATCAGAAGAAGGTGGGCACCACTAATTGCGTTTTAGTGACAGTTCCTGCAATTGCTAATGAGTTTTCCCCATTCCAGAGCGATGAGTCATAGAGGCACCAATAATTTCTTTTTGATGACGCTTTCACATTCCAATGAATATACAGGATGTTTCGAGATGTAATAATTCAATATGGTGCGAACTGAAATACGCAGTGAACATCGCTCCTCAATCCAAGATGGCGCGGTCTGAAATACACGGTGAACATCGTTCCTTATATAATTTAAATGTCGCATTTAACTTGAATAAATGTATTTAGTTTTTACGTGAAGAAGATATAGTATTTTTAAAGCTTGTATTTTAAAGGCATTCAAATTTGCGTATATTTAAATTTAAAAACTTTTAGAAATAAGATGCGAGTTTGAATTAAACTATTAAAATTTTATTTTATCTCGCTGAAAGCGCGGCAGTAAATTAAATGCATTATTTTCAAACACGGCCTATGTAATTTCTAAATATTAGCAATTTTTAATTAAATCGTATTCGGTATATCTTCCGGTTTTATTTATCAACTTTAAATAAAGTTGCTAGTCAGAAATAAGTTATATTTTAAAAAATTTATAATAGATTAATATTTTCTTGAATAAATGCGTTTAGCTAATTTGTAAAGAACGAGTTTAAATACGAATTTTATCCAAGTATTTAAATTTATTAAAATCTAAATGAAGTTTTATTTCAAAAACCAGACTTGCAAAACTATCTTGTAAAAAAATAGGGTAACGTAAGATAGGATATTAATTATTTCCAAAATTCGGACTTTAAAAACATCGTAAGTGAATTCAGAATGTGCAGTAGAATTCTATTACAGATTTTGAAAAATTGTACTTTACCTTTACGGTATTTAAAATTATTTATCGGAATGAATAATATTAGGATCACTACACCTACAGTTTTACTCGGTGCTTTTAACAGTAGAATTTATTTCTGATTTTGGAAAATTGTACTTTACGCTTACGGTTTTTTAAAATTATATATCGGAGTGAATAATATTAGGATTAACTACACCTACAGTTTTTATTTGGTGTTTTGAACTTAACAAAAATTATATAGCCCGTTTTAAGTTTTAAGTTTTACAACAATTAATGGAAAATATAAATTTATGAAACCTGAAAATATTTCAATGCAATAGAAATCAGAAACCACTATTGTTAATATGTCAGAAAGCGATTACTCACATTCCACACTTAGTTATTTTCTAATGTTCTACATTGAGGATAATTAACTTTTGTTTCAAAATTGTAAATTTACGAACGCCAAAATATTAATTTAAATAAATTACGGCTGATGGTTATGGAATACATCTTTATTATCCGGATCACTTGCAGATTAATTTTCAAATACATTTAGTAGTTATGGCGACACTTTTTTGTACTTCCAAATTCGGCCACCAAATGGCACAGGTGTCGCAGGAGCGCTGCAGGTTCTGAACTTGACTAATTATTTGATGACATCTTTGGCGACATGTGGAGTTGGCTGAGGATTCTGAACATGGCTAAATTATATGATGACACTTTTTGCGACATGCGCAGTTGTTGCTGTAAATATGGCGCGGCGTTATTGTTTTTAAGTTAGATGAATAATTCAAATTATACTGTATTAATAAAATAAGAAAAAATCTGCACAGTAAGTAACACAATAATGAAATAGGAATATAAAAAAAGCGTGTAGTAAAAATACGAATTTAAACAAGCAGCTGTTGATGTAAATATGGCGCCGAGATATTAATTTTAAGTTGATGAATAACTCAAATTATACCGTATTAATAAAATAAGAATAAATATGAACAGTAAAGTAACACAATAACGAAACAGGAATCTAAAAAGCGTGCAGTAAAGATATGAATTTAAATAAATTATGGGTTGCGGTAAATTTTACATGAATAAATAATTAAATGTATTTAGTTAAAATATCAAAAGAAAATATTTGTTAATACATTTTCACTTTTAAAGTAATAATTTCAAATACCTTGTTTAAATTGAAAATAATATTACGTCATGTAACAAATTTTTAAAAGGGTTTCTAAAATAAAACGCTAACATATCTCGATTTAAAAAGAAAACTTTATTTTGCAAGGATTTTTTATGCATAATACAATTCAATAACACCTAACAGCTCTATAGTATCCTCGGATAGCTCTGAAACCTCATCCCAAATGTCTCCGGAATCGCTTCTCTCTTCTTCTCGTTGTTGTTCATTGCCATTTTAATCTTTTTCCGAGACATCGGGTGTAGTTGAAAGCTGTGAAGTAAGATCTATGATTTGCTTCTTTTCTGAAACCTCAGTTGTAAAAGAATGCTGTGACGTAAGGTCTATGATATCACAGCAATTATCATTTTCACCCTCTTATCGTCCATGTTTAGGTCTAGCGGTTGAAAATTCGAAAAATATCTAGCCAGAGTAGTCTAGTTATCGTTGTTAATTAAAAATTCGATTATTGTACTTATGGACGGCAGAGGAAGGCCTACATCTGCTTCATCGTCAATATAGTAATCCCCAGAGTTAGGGGTTAAACCGTTCATATTATTAAAAAGAATGCACTTGTCAAACTTCGCTCTGGATTCTTACGGGAGCATTGATGAAACAATGAACGTTGAAATTCACTTAATACCGTTAGAGGCTTTATTTAGGCATTCATTATATTGTTATATTGTTTACTTTCTAATTACTTTTCCGCATCTGAAGATATGACTAATACGGGCATTTTTATTTTAAGTACTTCTCCTTAACGAGTGAAATCGCACTAAACGTCTTGGAAAAACCATATAGAACCATCACGATACAAGCAGGACAGGATAGAGAAGGAGTTATATTCGCTTTCCATTTAACCAAATATAAGCTCAGCGCAGGCATTTACCGCTATTACTTTAATTGATATTAGAAGAATCTTCAGAGAAGCATGGCAGCTCTCAGCGTTAATAAGGTGTGTTTTCTTAATTATTTATTTTTACTAGTACTAATTTAGTTTCTATGCTCTATGTTAACAAACGAATTAACCCTTATGCTCTCCAATCTGATCGAGAAAGGATGGTAGAACACAAACCTTTATTCAAGCTATCATCAAATATCACTAGGCCAAATAAAAATATTATTAGCGGAGCGTCACTATCACCAGAGATTCAGATTAATGAAGAAGATTGGAGGCGGTTTGATGAAGAATCTGTACAAAAATACGGCGTATCGCATCCAACTTCTGAGGAACAAACGAAGCAACTACAGCGTGAACAAAAACAGCTATTGAGCGACGTTGCTCTCTCTCAAATAATTGCGGCTCGAAGCAAATATCGATACGTTTAAATCTGTTCGACAATTTTTCAGCATATATACGTTTAATAAAAACAAGTGTCAGTATAGGGGTCGGATTTACAAGCGTAAGCTTTAAATCGTTCACAAAATATTTACCATCTCTCATAGCGCAATTACAAGATGACAGCTTTAAGCAGGTATCACATCAAGATTATGAACTTGCGAATGTTGGAAATAAGACTGCGAAGGTTATTTCTAAGCTAAATAATTACGAAAAGTTCGAATTGTATTTAGTTTACACGGTTTACTGCGAATGAAGGATTTTACTGAGGAAAAGGTTAAAATTCTAGAAGCCAATAATTTCAAGGCTGATATTTTCTATCAAGAAGCAGCTCTAGCAGTTCTCAACCCACCAACTGATCTAAGCATAGAATTATTTCTAGAAGTAATCCGAGATAAATATACAGACGATATTATACTACATGAACTAGTATTAAAGTTTCCACTGTTTGTGTTAAGCAAAATAAACAAAAAGTTAGAATATTATATTGAATATAATAGATTTTAATTATATATTGTATTTACTGATTGTAATAACAATGATTCGTATGCATTTCTTATTTATAATACAATTTTAAAATATAAATACATGTAAAATCTGACGAGACAGGCGTGCTCTAAAAATTTAAAATTTTTGCAAGAAGCTTACGTAAATTATAGATAACTATGAGGGACCGTCTCTGCATAATTACAAAGGTATATGATTTTGAAAAATCGTTAAAAATTGAAATTTAAATCGTGTTTTATTTAGTAATAAAGAAAATGTATTGTTTTGCAAGATATCATATTATTCACTTTCTAATTACTAAGAAATCTGAACGAGATATTATTCAGATCACAACCATATAATGTATTCATGTTAAGATTGTTTCAATTCGATAGTTGAAAATTAAAGCAAAATGCTTACTGAAATTTTAAATATTTTATATAGAAGCTATTTGTAATATTACGCTATTTAATATTCAAAAACTTTGAATAAAAATAAATTACATGTCATACGACAAAGCACTGAAATAATTAAAATGAGGAGTTATCTCAGAGTCGTTTACAACATGCATCATTAAATTTTAAAAAACGAACTTTAGATAAGTTAAATTTATTTGTTGATTTATTTATCTATCCCGTAACTTGTTTTTACTTATTTAGATTGTTTTTAGCTTTATTTAACTTAGAACTTTTATAAAGAAGTGTTTTGGACAATTGCAGTTTAAATTGTCAATATTAAATAAAAATAATTGTTAAAATTATTATTTTAGAAATAATATTTTTTAAATACAGTTTGGAATTTCTTAGAAAATATTTCATGTGTTAAATTAGAATAGTACTTAATCGTCTGGGCGATAAACTGAATTATTCTTGAAGCAAGCCTGGATCTAGGGGGTTTCTTATTTATACAGTCAAACGATAGTTCAGAATTTTGATAAAATAAAATGGATCATGTTAAAGAATTAACTAATACTGCATATTTTGCAAAACTTCTAAAGAAGTTCTCTAGAAGAACAGCGTTAGACAAAAAAGCAACATTTGAATTTGTCATACTAGCATCATGCAGTTTATCATTAATATATATATTTTCTTAATGAGCAATAAGTTTCAAAATTATTAACTGAAATTGCCTTATTAATAATTTACGTGTTTATGGGGAAATCTAGTTATTTCTACGACCATCTTTGATTTGGTAGGGACCTTTTAACTCGTGTATTCTGGATGAATATAAATAAATCGGAATTGCAATAAAAAATATTTTAAAAATTTGTTGCTAATTATGAAGAGCTCTTTATGCATCGTAATTTTATAAAGCAACACACCTAATATTTTAAATAAAAAAAGTTTCGTGACACAGGCTAAAAGTAATAATTTAGTTGTATCAAAACAGAATTAAACATCTAGTTTCTTTTAAACGCACATGAAAATAAATAAGAATAAATGTGTCCTACAAAGTGTGTA
>JAHWXV010232376.1:0-18032 GCA_024586415.1 Phrixothrix hirtus | reverse complement strand
GTGTTTGTGTGTGTGTTTGTGTGTGTGTTTGTGTGTGTGTTTGTGTGTGTGTTTGTGTGTGTGTGTTTGTGTGTGTGTTTGTGTGTGTGTTTGTGTGTGTGTTTGTGTGTGTGTTTGTGTGCGCGCGCGCGTGTGCGTGTGCGTGTGTGAATTTACTAAAGTGATGCATTTTAAATAATTCTCGGAGATTTATTAAGCTAAAATAAAATGTAGTTATTATGGGTAACATTCGCCCACTACAACTTAAAATAACGTAAAGTAGTTTTTTGAAAAAAAAACCTTTTTCTAGGCACATTATCTTTGATATTTGTAATAAACGAATCGCGATTATACGTAATTAAAATAATTTAATTTCCGTGGAGTAATGCCAAACATTGTCTTGTGGTTTATTGTATTAGGAGCTCGATGACGTAGTAGTATTAATTGTCATCCTTATCTATCAAGAAATTGTTGATTGATCTACGCTTGATATTTTTATTTCTATTTTGAAGGACACTTAAAACTGGCAACTAGTCGTTACTATTTATTCATAAACACGTTTTATTCAAACTTTCAGTATAAATACACTTATTATAGATTTTTTCTTTTTTGGCATTGGTTTAGATTTAAATTTTTAACGTCAAATTACTATCAACGCCTTTACTATTGACGAATTTATAACAAATTCCATGGCAAATCTTAATCAGTTATATTTGAAGTAATATCAAACTTCAACCGGTATTTGCAATTCTTATTTCAGTTCGACCGGAGGCAATCAATGCCTTTATCCTGGATCTTAGCATAATTTAGATTTACACTCGTATTAAATTTGGTGTTAAAACGGTATTAATTTTGTGTTTTTCATAAATTAAAACTCTCATATAAATTCTAAATTTGTTTGATATCTATTATTCATCATAGTTTAACTGTTAATTCAATTTACCTTTCTTAAGTTTATCAGTTGCTATATTTAATTTATATAAAGGTAGGACGAGCTGTTTTTAATACTGCCATATTGGAAAACGGGGTTCTAATCCTTATTTGTTCTATTTAAATAGGGAATATACTGCTTTAATATCTTTTGGCGCCTCTTTGCTAACTATTATTGATCTAATTACTTTTTTACTTATCCAAAGATGTCAGCACAATCAATGTGGCCACAATAATTCTTTTATATTTCTGTAGTTTATTCGCTTTTTTAACTACTTGTTAATTGGCAATCGAATACATAATTATCAGAATACAATTATCTAAGCTATTTCTCTACATTTTTGTTTTAAATTTTTCTTGTGATATCAATTTTTAATGTAACTTACTAATACTAAATTTTGAGCCTTATCTATACAAGGTGTCTCAATGAAAACGAATCGCGTTCTATAATGGCGTTGGTGTTGCATTTTAGAAAAGTTCCTGAAGCCCGTCGATTTTAAATGATAGGGGGATGTATGTGAATGTGAAACTTGACCTTACGATGTCAGCCGTCTGACCGTGGTATCTACCATCTTAAAAATGTTAAATAGCAATATGGTACCTGATTTTAAAGGTATTTTAATTCTCTTCGCGGGTACACTAGGTATTTTGCGTTTTGCCAATGACTTTTCACAAAAAAATATGTTTACTTGTTATTAACAGAACTAACATGAAAACAGCGCAAGGAAACTTTCAATTTATTAAACTCACTACATTTCTTACACTTATAATGCTCTTATACTCGAACTAATCGGTTTCTCTGAGAAAATTCGCCGAAGCGAGTTATTAAGGGAAATCTCCGGAGTTAAGCAGTGTTTCGCGTGGCAAGTTAATTGGATGGGTGACCGTTATAATTATCGTTCCCAAAATAAATATAAATTAATATTTTAATAATTTGAGTTCATTATTTCATAACTAATTACTTTTTATTTCAATATATGAGTTATTTTTGCACTAAATTAATTTAAAATTAGTTCTATTAATAAAGATTAAAAATATTTTTTGTGAAGTCATTGATAAAACACAAAACACCTAATATACCCGCTAAAACAATTAGAAGACCTTTAAAAGGAGGTACTACTCGGCCTACCTTAATATTTAAATTTTTTAAGGTAGCGGCTATCGTGGAGTTGACGTTGCATGGTCAAGGTTCACATACATAGATGTCCCCGTAAAATTTAAAATCTACGGGTTTCAGGAATTTTAGTAAAACAAAACGCCAACGCCGTTAGTGAGGATGGTTGGTTTTCATTGAGACACCTTGTATAGTCATAGAATACTTTCTATGCATTCATTTGAAAATATTCGATGTTCATATATAGACTATTTTCATGTTACAAATTTAGAACGTTTAATAGTGACTTTTTATATTTTTAAGAAATAGTAGTAAATTTGCTGAATTTTTTATACTTTATTTTTTGTATATCCAATTTCTTCCTTAGATGAGTTATTATGTGTACATTATTATAACGACCCTAACTTACGCTACAGACTAAACTTTCTTATATTCACACTCGTTTGGTTTGAGACTTTCATATTCGACTTAATCTTTTGGTCATCTTACTATATGTTACATCTGTTCCAGTATAGTTTTAGTACAATATCTATTTTGTATGTAATTCATAATGGCATTTACAATATAAAAAAACCGAGTTTTTGTAATAAAGCTGAAGAACGCATACTTTGCGAAATTTTATAATGAATTATTTTTGTTTGCAAATTCGCTCGTATAGTTTTTCATTGCAGGTGATCCTAAGTCGACTTTCCCTGCTATCCTACTGTAGTCGGTCCATGCAATTTTGACACTTGAGTCTACATATAATAGTTTAAAGTTATCCATTCCTTTTATGTAATCGAAATACTTGGGAAACTCTATTATGCGTTTAGTTATAAAATGATTTGACTATCAAGGTATTTAAGGAGCTATTGTAAATGTGTTAATATTTCTGTTCAGTTATTTTAAGAATCATTGTTATAATATAAGGAATTCCTTTTTGTGAACTTTAGAAAGAAATTATAATATAGGACTTTGATCGATGTTTAGAAATCTTACGGTTTATTGTTTTTAGAGTAGGGTAATCAAAAATGGTTTGATACCCGAATGCGTCAAATTCGGTTTCATAGCTTGATTATCTAGCGGTTTTGTGTTAAATTTGACTTCCTTATTACACTTAATATTTAGTCATCCTATGAGTAAGATTACGTTCATAAAAGATTGCTTGTGCGGGACATTTATTATAATATATGCAAAAATTAGTTTATCTTGAAGTTTTAATAATAGGTCCAGTTGTACGACCTGTGATAAGATCATTAAATAGTTGAATGCATTATTACGGTCGGTCATTGGTTCAAATTGCGAAAACTATTCAATCACAGAACTTAATAACGTATTCAACTATTTTAACGATGTTATTATAGCTTTATAAGATTTGATCATAATCATTTACCAAGAATTCAACTAAGTAACTAATTTCCGTCCATTATTAGCGCGTGTGTTAATGTAATTAATTAAAATTTACCCAACAATTCCAAAGATTAGGCGAAACGTTAAACAAGTGTTCTCTAATTTATGGTAAGACTTGTGGTCGTATTAGACCAAATGTACACCATTAATTTTAAATACTATACATTTTGAAGGTATGAAAATTTATTTAAAAAATAATTATTTAATTGTGCACTGAAAGTTGAAAATTTAATTATCAAGGTCGATTTACCAATGATTTCTGGAATGATATAAAGTTTCATTATAAATTGAATACCATCTTGTACTTTTAATTGATTTTTTATATAAAAACTGTGTAAACTGTTAAAAATTAATTTATTTTTCACTTCTAAGAAGTTGGTATTTGAAATGTACAATGTGTCAATAACAGATTTTATTTTCTCTGTGCCCTTTGCATTTTGTTTCTCTTTATGGGGCTAATTTGCTTCAAGATTGCTTTTCTAAAGGTCAGAATATTAATTTCCTCGCGATTTTCTCAACGAATAAAATTACGCCAAAACCAATTGTATAAATCACAAGTTAATCTAAACTTTATGAATAATTTTTTGGTAATTATTTAAATGACTGCGCCAGGTATAGGTTAATGACGAAAGCTTGCAATGAAAATGGTTGTTTGTTTAGTTTAATTTATATAATAAACATTACTAAAATAAGAAGTTAGAGATAACCAATTACCCAAACACAACGCTGAACTTCCATTTACATCTAATAAAACAAGCTGATTTTCAATTAAATAATCAGTCAAATCTATTTCAAAATATAAAAAGTAACCCATTATTCAACTAAATTACAAATATTTGTTTTCTGCAATTTTGTGTCTTTATTGATCTTTTACCATGCTTATCTTGAGTATAACGAATGAATTGACTGTTTAAAATATGTAATGATAACTTGTAACTAAATTGCGGAATTTAGAAAACCAAACAGTAATTATATTCAAAACTCCAGAATTACCAGAAAAGTCGCAATTTTATTCATCATTAAGCTGCATATTTAACGGAACTGGAATTTTAAATACATTTTTCCATTAAATCCTGATATTTTTCCACTAAAACCCTATATTTATGCTTTTCTCGTCATACTAGTGGTCGTACGGCCCATTTTAGTAGCAATTTATAGATTGTCAAAAATCCAAAGTTGATGGTGGAGATAATTTTTCAAAATCTTAACAATAAAAATATTTCCATGCGTTACAGATATTAAATATTAATTATACGAGGACGGTCTAACTAGTGTGGTAACTAACATAGCGATGGCACCATAATCTATGCATGCGTGTCATTTATCAAATCTATCATATGTTATAAGACAGCTGTCACAGTTTCAGTAAATTACGTGGCGTTCTTTGTCTCTTACAGTTGTTTAAAGTAAACGTGTTACGTTGTTTTGTAAATATGGACAAAAGAGAATTTCATGCTATCCTTAAACACTTCCATAGCGCCGGGAAAAAACGCAAAGACATTAAAGAAGAGTTAGGTAATGTTCACGGCGAATCTGAGCCGTCATTTAGTTTGTTTCTGGGCCAATGAATTTAAACGAAGTCGTACGAGTACCGAAGATGAAACAAGACCAGGACGTCCGAAAGATGCTACCACTGATGAAATGGTTACCAAAGTTCATGATCTTGCTTTAAATGATCGTCAATCGTTGATCGTGCGTGTGATAGCAGATACTATAGGTATATCTATAGAACGTGTTAGTCATATCTTACATGAACGCTTGGGTATGAGAAAGCTTAAGCAAGATAGGTACTGCGTCTGCTAACTGTGGACCAGAAACGAATGCGAGTAACGACTTCTGAGTATTGTTTGACCCTTTTTAAACATAATCCCGCCGAATTTTTGCGTCGATTTATTACCGTTTACGAGACGGATACACCATCATACCCTAGAAACAAAAATTCAATCCAAACAATGGACAGAAGCCGGTTGCGGTGCACCGAAGAAAGCAAAAGTGGTTCCATCAACTGATAACGTTATGGCCACCGTATATTGAGATGCTTGTTGTATTATCTTTACAGATTATCTGCAAAAGGGCAAAACAATTACAAGCGAGTACTGTGCGTCGTTATTGGACCAGCTGATTGAAAAATTAAAGGAAAAACGACAGTATTTGGCAAGAAAGAACGTGTTATTTCATCATGATAACGCACCAGCTCATTCATCGAACATTGTCACGGCAAAATCAATTGAATTACCATTCAAAATATTTCGTCATACACCTTACTATCCAGATTTAGCTCCATTTGAATTTTACTTGTTTCCAAACTTGAAAAAATGACTAGGTGGAAAGAGATTTTTATCTAATGAGGAAGTGATCGTAGAAACAAATGATTATTTTGAAGAGTTTGATTCGTCCTATTATAGTGAAAGCATTAAACGACTTGAACATCGTTGAAACAAGTGCATCGAGTTAAAAGTACCTACTTTTGTACTACTTCCTTAGTTTTCAGACCACTCTCGTAGATGTACATTTCAATTTTCAATGTACATGTGGTGTGAAATCCACATGAAATAAATTCAGTTACACAAAGGTAAATTATTTTTGAAACCTCACTCATACATGTTGGCTTAAATATTTCGTTGCATATGTGAAATTTTTAAGATGTTTTCAGGCATACGTTATAACACCATAGATGATTTGCTAGCGAAATTCCAAGAAAACTCAGTTCTACAAAAAAATGTTTCCCCAGTTTTTGTGAAAGTGAAAAAATCATCGTATATTTTATTTTAAATAACAAATTAAGTATTGTGAAAAAATGGAACAAGAACAAGTTTTGTTCTTAATAAAACTTACGTTTGGATAAATTTTATTATCTCGTAGTGTTTTGTAGTATAATTTTTCTAAGCTTATTATTTACACATTTATTTAATTGATTGTATCAGCAAGTCGTTTTTAAAAATTTGTTACTCTTAAATATTAGTTATTGCAAATATTAAGGATTGAAATATTAAAATGAGAATTTCTTACAGTGATCGTTCAGGAATTCGTTTTGTCCAACTTTTCAAGAAAAACATCCTGATATGCTATTAATTTTTTAAAGTATAGATTCTAAGGTTATGACTCAATATAGGGAACTTCGGTGTCTAAAGCACTTGTCTTGAAACTCTCCTTTCAACGAGAGCGTTAAGATTAATGTATATTTTTCTGTTACTAAAATTACAGCCACTTAAAGGGGTTTCCAGTCTTGGGGTTTTAAGAAATCCATTTTTCATTTTCCAGTAGCTTTTGATTCTTTGTAATCTTATAAATATGCCACAATGTAATTTTTTAGAATACCAAAAATTGGTAAAAATATATAGTAAAAAGTGATGCGGTGTGTGGCTCGCTTTTCTAATCCAAATAGGGCACACTAACCGATTGCCATAGCCTTCGTCTTCTCTTTAAATTTTTCCCTCCGTTATTTTTTAGGGACATGATTTATTTCTCGTTTCAGGTCGATATCACACTGGAATGCCATGGTAGCGACATCATGGTATTCCAGTTGCCAATTTGTACACCAGGAAAGATGTCAAACAAGCTGTCAACATAGACACTCATCGAATCGCAGGTTGTTGTTTCAAAATAAATATTAATAAGATAACGGCAACGATTCCATATGTGCGACGTAAGTACATGATTGGCCTTAGCCTTTGACCTGGCACCGCATTTGAAAGCTGAGTGGGCGATCATTTTGACAAGCAACATAAATGAGTGACGTTGATGCCGTACTGGTAAGTGACGCCAATTGCGTTTTCACTCGGAATCTTGGTTGAAAACACAGCCAGATAAATGCTCCATGTGGTAAATTATATTTTAGTGCATAGATTGAATTTAACCGCCCTGCACTGGTATTTCGTTACATCTTGATGCTATATCGTTTTAAACTTTATACAATATACACGTTATGTGAATGAAGAGAACTAAAATTTCATAAAAAACAGTAAAAAGTTAATTCAACAAATCTTTCGCGAATAACAGAGCTCATTTGACGAAAAGGGATATATTACAAAGCAACGAAGGGAGACATGCATGTGGGCATTCAATGAAATCACAGTTACTGCGTTGTAAACTTTACTAAGGTATTTTCAGTTGTAACTTCATACGTTTGAACCAAAGATTTGTTTTTAAAGTTTATACAAAATACGATAGCGATAAGAAAAACATAAATATGCATCCAGTGATCGATAAAGCTTACGAAATAAATGAGTAATCGTTTTTGTGACTGTTCTGCTGACTATTGGACCTCGAGGAGTAAATTTATTCTGTGGGTTAATTAAAATTAGAAAAGGATTAACCATCGCTGCTGTATATCATGCTTGCTGAAAATCTGCGATAATACTTCTCATAATGCTTACGGGTTGTCAACTAACGGTGTCGTTAAGAAAGACAATACTCACTGAAGTTGTAAATTAATTCTTGCAACATGAACGTGTCAAAAGAGATGATTTACTTTTTTGTTCGGTGTCGCTGTTTTAAGTCGAAAATATTCCCGTAACGTGTTGATATAGTCGTGAGGTCGAGTTTTTTCTAGCATGCAATTTTTGATACGACCAAAATGATTAGCCTGAATATAAACAGACGTACAGCGGCAAAAAGAAACATACTGCATTAATCATGTCGGAAGCGGCGGAAAAATTGAAGTATACGCTATAAAAAAGGCGTTCATGAAGTCAAATATACAACATATTAGGAGGCGGGGATAAAAAATATTTAAAGTAGCTTCGGATATTATTCTTTATACCGATAACGTTCCTGTAAAGAAAACAGTGTATGTTGGATATGTGTAGGGAAGTGGGTGTGAACGGTACGTTTAGCTGCCAAGAAAAGTAATAAAAACATTGATGAAAAGGGAACAGGAAAGTTGACTGCTAAAATTATCAACCATTTAACAGCACATTACGGTTCGGTTATTCAATTGAATGTTCATAATCGTGAACAAATGGAAAAGGCAATTTGGGCAATAGTTTTTCATAAAATGTCCGCAGATCATAAACTACAACATTGCTGACCGTCGGGTCCTGAAGGTCCTAAAGGAGTGGAATGTTTGATATACTTACATAGGATTCACCTTTTGACGAAAAATTTTAAGAATGCATCAAAGCAATTTATGAACATTTGTCTTGGGACAATCTATTGATAGATGTTTTGGAGAACATATTATGATAATAATTAACCTTTTAAGACATTAATATGGAAATATAATCTCCTAAGTAAATGCAAATAAGTGGTTGGGATCGCTAATTATTTAACAGTTAACAACTTCAACGTGGGTTCATAATGTTCTCAGAATGATGACATGATAGTGCAAAATTTGCAGCACAGGGGAACTCGCAGCAGAACCTATTATTTTGTTGTTATACGGCGCTTCGAGAACCAAGGAAGACAAAATTTCTCATTCAAAGCGCATGTCATTACGTAACAAACATTTTTAAACAATATGATGGACTTCTTTATAACATAGAACATCTCACTAAATGTAAGTCCAAAAGCTTTAAGTTTTAAATGCATTTTTCGTTATATCATTTTTAGAATATAACAGCACGATCCCAAGAAAACTACTCAATTAATTGACCTTCGATTTGTTATTATACTCAACATATACCGTTATCGCCTTGATTAAAATTACTAACCTTCATTAACTTTATCTATTCTCTGGAAAGCCAAATAAAAGGACAAGGTTAGTCAAATTGAAGCTATTCCTTCGGCATATTGAAAATATATATTACATATTTAATCCTAGTTCAGGCGCATATCATAAATACCTTAATTTAAAAAAAAAACGAATGTTTTGCTATTCGATTAACTTCTACAAAGTATGTCCCAAAGGTAGGGTACAACATTTTACTAAAGTTAAAAATTAATTACACGAAAAATTAAACTAACCATTTGAAAGTACATAGTTCAAGCTATTTTTAATCATTTTTCCTAGAGGAAGACAAGAGCAAAGTTTTCTTCGCAAAAACTCTCTACCGGAAGATTTGAAGTAGTTCACTACTGCATCTCAAACTTACTCGTCATCTGAGAATAGTGAACATTCCATTAGTCCAAACCATTGTTTCCACAGGAATAATATTTGGTTCTGTAAGTAAATCTTTGACCTCTCACTTCTTTGGACACCGTTCAAACTTGTGCATCCTCTTTAAAGCTGAGAACACCACACTGAGATCTATTTTTGCGGAATTGCCTTTTC
This sequence comes from Phrixothrix hirtus, assembly GCA_024586415.1. Lineage (NCBI taxonomy): Eukaryota > Metazoa > Arthropoda > Insecta > Coleoptera > Phengodidae > Phrixothrix > Phrixothrix hirtus. The sequence goes on along the minus strand of JAHWXV010232376.1, from coordinate 8,409 downwards.
GTCATAAATTTTAACATCTTTATTCATTCTGCACGAGACAGTTTTTAGATATGTAAAAATAGAATAACGTAACGCGATTCTAATTTTGTATAGTAACAAATAGCGGGTTTCATCTTGAATGACTCGTGGCACTCATAGGTGTAACGTTTGTAAACAAATGGAATGCAGTTTCTTTAGCAACAACGACTCCATATGACATAGTACATGAATAATAACAGTAGATATAATTTCATCGGAGAACAAAATTTTGATGTACCTTATCTTTAGGATATGCTCCGTATTGGTCTGCCGTTTTACAATATTCGTGATATTGGAATAGACTTGGATATAGAAATTTATTTGATTCTATATCCAATGTACATTTTAACGATATAATTGTAACAAAACTCGGAAATTATATGCTAATTTATATAAATTCTCTAATTTATTTACAATTAATTGAAATTCTACATTAATTATTTGTACAAACTATTTTTCTACATTTTTACACACGAATATCTAATTTAGAACTCATTAAATAAGCTGCGATTCATTTATGCACATTTCAATAACTTCTAGAATTCCAGAGAACATGATTGATTCAAGCCGGAAATTTGATATAGGGCATGACTTATCACGCAAATATACTCGATGACTCCAGTACACGTAACTGCTAACTTTATTACGGTTCCCCCTCTATAAGGCTGTTGCATTACGTAACAGCGACCTCGGTCGGTACAGTTAAAACTTTTTGCCATTGACGGATTATAGAATCCATCACGAAATCTAAATGTTGGGTTATTCTTGCAACATCAGTCCTAAAAGTGACGGTATTGTATTCTTCTTTGGCAAGACCTCTTGGGTCCCATAACGTCTTCCGCGGGTCTGCTTAACGTGACTTCTAATGTATCCATTATTTTAAAACGAGGCAGTAGGTGCTTTGCGTACCCTAGCGATGACGGAGCAATAGACAGCAGGTCTTTCCAATTTCTGGACAATGCTGCCGTATACCCTCTAATTTGGCAGCAATACCACAGGGCGTCAGTAGATGTTTCGCAACATAATGAGTCAAAGGTTACTCTTCTAATATATCAAACAGATTTACGAGTATGTATCGTGTGGTAACACCGAAGCGAATTTTGCGGAATCCTGGGAAGAATACAATGCAATTTAGAAATGATACATTCTATAATTTCTACCTAGACGTGATGTATCCTTCATTTAACCTATGGTTGTTCTTGATCTATATTACTAGCAGCGTATGTAACTAACCTATTCATATGTAGCACTTCAGGCTTTCCTTTGAATAGTCTTTTAATTTCGTTATCACTTTATACGGGCCCGCCCAGGGTCGCTTTATTTTTGACAATAGGCTTCGTGATTGCTGTGCCTGATACAGCCACAGCAAATCATTGGGTCGCAATCTTTCTAATTTAGAGTTTACATATTGGACCTTCACTCGACTGCTAGCAATCTGAGTGGCTGAGTTCATGTCTTTCATCGTTGAATCTACCTGCAGATGAAAAGCAGTACCCCTAGGTTTCCGTATTTTTAACTATTGATACAAACTTTGGAATAAAACCGACTCAAAAGTTTTCCATGAGCCGGAATGCAATTCTAATGAAATTCCAAGACAGCTAAATAGCTTGGTTACAATTGTCTGTTACTATAGTTACCCTAGTAGATCCGGTGCCTCGGTTCAGTTACAAAAATAATTCAGCGCCACCAGGATGTATTTATTTCCTAATTCTGTCTTTTGAAACGGCCCTACTCTTTCAAAAGGGTTATCTACTCTATACTGTCCCACCGATGCCCTCCGTCTTTCCTCAAAATGCATGTTTCACGTTTTCAGCCCAAAATCTTAACGTTTTTCTTATAGTTCACTCATTGAAATTGTTTGCGAACTTTTTCAGTGATTCTGCACACCCATATGAGCTTCCGGCCCGTTATAGCCACAAGGTGGCATGTTTTGCGTTTAGGCTTCCCATTGCTAACGCTTTTAAGTCGTTTTGAAGAAGCTTCTTTAGGTATTTAATCATTACTGTTTTATTAGATGAATAGTAGGTACCAATGACGGTAAGTGGGCCTTCTGAGGTGAAAGCGTTTTTTGCCGCGTTTTCGATTTCCTAGATTTATATTTGTAGTTCGAGGTGTTTTGCGTTTTATCGGATGCAAATAGCTGTGTTCCCTTTCGGTTTACTCAATTCATCTGTTGTATAGGTAGCAGTCTGTTGGTTTCAGCCAGGTTTCATCCAGCAGTAACGTGTCGATGTCTTTATCTTCTAGGATTTGTTTTAGCTCGTGTTTCATCAGCATTCCTATAAGTTATTTTCAGTTGCTTTCAGGGCTTATTTGATATGGTTAATTGGTATTTTTATTAAAAGTGGCGAACATATTGTCTAATTGTTGCGCGATTTATTCCATTTGTTTGTGTACATATTTTAAGGTTTGTGAAAAGGTCGCTCAGATCTACTTTGAAATTGATAAATGTGTTACTCAGAAATTAAAGCACCTTAAAAAAGCATTTTCAGTTAGGCATTAGAAATGGGTTAGTTCAATAACATAGTTTATGTTTTTGAGAGATTGTTCAGTTATTTTATTAATTGAGATACTGCTCCAGAATTCGTGAATACAGTGGACAGTATAAATCTCGTACTTTTTGAATCATTGGAATTCTTCCCTAGAAAGATTTGTCTAACTCTGGCATTTTCTGATAATAGAGGTAAATTCTTTATTCCGATCTAACTTTTAATCAAAACTTTTTAGAAATACTTTGATATTGATGTTTCCTTAATTATTTAACAAGGAACCTAAAAAACAAATAAAATCTCCATCTAAAAATTATTTTCTCGTGATTTTTATGCTCATGTTTAACTAATTAAATAAGTATGTTCTCCGTAGTGTTCTCAAAATGTTTCTAATATAATAGACCAATATTAAAATCTTCTTTCCATTTTTCCTTGTAAAACTTGAAGTATGTTATTAATTGGCTTAATTACTAACCCGGCGAGTGATCTTGCATTGTGAGCAGATGAGGATAGATGTTATAATTCAGCTGTCCTATCAGAAAGGCCCTCTTTGTCGCCATTTTGGGAAGTTCATGTAGGAAGCTCTAATCCAGCGAGATCAACTTTGCAGGATGAGGTACATTATCTACCTTCGCATTAATTATCTCTTCTAACAATCAAGTTAAAATATATATTAGCAATTTCAATGGAACTGTAATATAAGCAACGCAGTATAGACTTTGGATTTTAATAAGCTAAACATGAGAAAAGGTTAATTCTGATACTACAAGTGTCTTTATGGATAAATCCTTTAAGAAATGTTCTAAATTAATGAGAGAAAAGAAAACTAATAACTACTAACTACTAACACAGCAACAGCAAGAGATCCGCGATAACTAATTCTCTTTAAATTATTTATGCAACTTGGGCAGTTCATGCATTGTAATATGTGAGTGTACTCGTAATGAATTTGAGAATGCAAATTGTTTAATAAGCAAAGTATTGATATTATTAATAATAAATAAAGTTTTAGAATTTCAAGACCAAATAAATAACTTTTATAATTATTTTAAATGTTAAATTTATTTTATTATAACTGTCATTACTAAACATCTTCTTAATGAGATATTACTTTTCAGGCCTACGCGGACGATAGTTTGGAAGATAATCATCCTTCAAATACACGAAACGATTACGACAATGAATACGATGTAAATTATGATGAAAGGGAGAATAACTTACGGAAACAGTTACAACGAGGAAGACTAACAATTGAGAAGCTACTGAAAGCGAAAGACGAGGAAAAGGAGTTTACAGAGCATATTGGTGGACAAACGGAAGAAAAAGATCTGCTACGAACTAGAAGATCAAAGAACTCATCCTTATATCGGGATCAATTCGTTAATGAAGAAGACGAAGGTTACCAGAAATTTATTCAGCTGTATATGGAAAAACATAATCTGACAGAGCCCCCAGCATTACGTGTGCGTATGTTAAAAAAGCCGTTGGAATTTGTCAAAGTTTTAGAAACCGGTTCGCCCAATACATACTTGAGAATTTCGAAGTGAGTACATTTTTGACTACTAACAATAATAGAAATGAGATGCAACCATTAGATATCATTAATTACAAACAGTCTTAATATAGGTGCACCTGGTAGGTGCAATATTTAAGAAAAAGTCGGGTCACAGGTTTATTTATTGGTTCCATCTATTAACATCCTCTCTCTGCTTATTATCAGCGATAATTAATTAATGCGTTTGTTGGGTTGCATAACGAACATCGTAATACTATTTAGTTTAATGCTTCTAAACACACAAGTTATTAAATTTAGCCTTGTAAATTTTATAATACCAAATACAGGTCATACATTAATCTGTACAATGCAATATTCTCATATCAATGTTTATACATTTATATATTTAGGTCTTATTCTAGATTTCGGGTTTTAATCTCAAATTATGGGAATTAGTAGGTCCAAATCTACGAATAGGGTAATGTTAAAGTTTCTCTATTATAACGAGCATGCTCATATGTATTATGGTTCAGAATACAGTTGCCTTCGAATTATAATGATAATAAATACTTATGTATATACAAGGTGTGGCAAAGTTCCTCAAAGGGAAATACCATAAAATTATTTTAGTTATACACAGTGTTCCCAATTTCTATTTCATATTTTGAGCAGGCTTTGTATTGCTCATCTGCCTCCAAAATATTTCCTTTAACCTCTTGATAATTTTGAGCATTAATTGTTTTGTAACTAAATTAATTTTGCATACCCTCCTTTATAAATTAACAAAAACTGAAATTTTGACATTTACAACGAAAACTTGCAAGATACTTATGAACATACGTGGAATGATTTGTTGGACAAGGATTGAAAGATCCATGGTCTAAATTGAATTCTAAAGTTGTTAAACCTCAAAATCAGTTTTCTCGACATCTTCAAACGGAACATGGTATACATTTTATCACCAAAGTATAAAAAATTAAATTGACAATCATTTGTATTTAAATGTTTCTGTGGTTAGCTATGGCAGTTTTCTGAATTTAAAATAATTTTATTTTATTTAAATATTTATTAGAAATTAAAGACCAATTCCATTTGACCTTTATAATAAAACTAAAACAAATTAAATTAAAACAAGTATAAACATATTTCAAATCCTGTCGATATATATTAAAAGCATTTTTAAAAATCTGTACATTAATATAAAACCACTGTTTAAACTATTCAACAGAAAATTTTTATATGGTCCCGCTAATGTGCGATGCGCCAATACGTTCAAGCTATTAAATAGAAATTTTAAATATACCCCGGTATGTACAGAGCGACAGCATATTCAAAACAGTAAATAAACTTTATATTTGCTGCTGGTAATAATAAATAAGAAACTAAAACACGGTCAATATAATAATTAATAATTAAGAATTCCGGAAAGCAATATTTAAAAGATGAACAATCCATTTAAGCTTTAAGTGTCAGTTCAATATAAATAGAATTGTATTAAACTTGACCTTCTAGAAAATGATTTAATTGTAAGAGTTGTCGGCAATCACACATTATTAATTTCACTCTATAAATAAAGTTTTATCCTAAAATTAGATAGAAAAATGATATCTAAAAATATTTAAAAACATTATAATTAAGAAATCATATTATACGAGGGTTATCTCCAAATTAAAGACCGCTGGGAAATTTTTCTCTTTGAGGTTGGCAAACCTGTGCGGATGAATGCCACTCTAGTAGTATACACCCTGCGCTGTAGTATGTCAGTTGTCGCATTGTAGTACGTTTATTTACATGTGAGTTATTACGTTTTAAAATGAATCAGAATATAGATGTTGCCGCCGATTGTAATATACGTGGAGTGATACGTTTTTTAAAGGATCAAAACGTTAAGCTAGCTGAAATTCAAAGGCAGTTGGTTGCGATGTATAGTGGTGATAATGTAATGCGTGAAAGAAATGTGCGAAAATGGTGTGAAAGATTTAGAAATAATAGAATTGACGTGCTTGATGATAATCAATGCGGACTTGTCGACTTGTCGATGATGAAATCAGAAATGATCGTTGCATAACAATTTTCGACCTAGCTCTTCGTTTTCCTGATGTTTGAATAGCTATTATTGGCCACATTGTTCATGACCATTTAGGATTCAGAAAGGTTTGTACACGTTGGGTGCTGTACGTCTTAAGGGAACATCACAAACAAATCAAAATGGGAGCTGCTTTGGAATTTCTGTTGCGTTACTCAGAAAATGGAGATGAGTTCCTTAATTCAATTGTAACCGGCAACGAAACATGGATTTCGTATTACACGCCAGAAAGAAAACGGCAGTCAAGTGAATGGCGTCATCCACACTCACCAACGAAACTAACAAAGGTCAAACCACCGCCATTGAGACGAAAGTGATGACCGCGGTCTTTTGGGATCGGTTTGGCATACCTTTGATTGGCTTTATGCCACGTGGAATGACTGTGAATGCAGAAACCTACTGCAAAACTCTTCGTAAGTTACGACGCGCCATTTAAAATCGGCGACGTGGACGGCTGACCGACAGCGTCGCATTTCTGCGCGATAGTGCACGTCCGCATGTTGTAGGCGCCACACGTAATTTACCTAGAAGATTTGAATGGGAAATTTTCGATCACCCACCATTTAGTCCGAACTTAACTTCTTCTAGTTACCATTTGTTTGCGAAATTGAAAGAATTTTTGAGTAATACACAAATTAGCTCTGTCATTATATGTATATCTGGTGAAACTCTCGAAAGCTTATCTTATTCTTTCCCTCGTATTTTCTCGCGCTGTGGGATTATGTTTGTATACGGTATCTTTGCTATAACCTCACAAATAATAATCTATTTGCGTTATATCCAGTCTATCAGGCTATCTTTGGGGTCCATTTGTTGCTATGCATCCCAGGTAATCACTTACTTCACCTTAATAATGAGATGCTGCTACATCGCCTTGATACCGTATTATCCGTCTGTCATTAGGTGGGATATTTTCTAATAATCCTGGAAGATTATTTTCCAAAAAATGTAAGTGGCTGAGACATTTCAAGGTAGTTTCAAAGATGTGTTCGCATATAATTCTAGCCACAACAATTATACCACAGCGTTCGTGACTATGTGTTTGTTAATAATATTTAGATTCTCTGTTGCATAATAATGAAAATTAAATACATTAACAAAACCGTTTTTGTGAAAACTGTATTCGTCAATGAGTGGTACATTATCAAGAAAATTGATGTTCTGACTGTTTCGCATTTTTTCAATTACAAAAATGGCAAGTTTTCAAAAACAGCTTGCTTAAGTTCAGAATGCAACTGCATACAGTATGCATCAAACCTATTCTTTTTAAAATTCTTCCAACTAATCCTTCACTGACATCAACCATTTGAGCAACTTCTCTATGTCTTTGATGAGGATATTCCATTACAGCTAAAATAACTGATAACTGATTTTCATCATTTGTAACAGACTTGACTATTCCAAGAAGCGTCTACGCAACATTTACTGTCCCTAGAAATATTCTAAGCAAATTCTGAAAACTTTTGATCTTGACTTCTTCTGTTAGGATAAATTCTTTTTATCGGCAAAAAATTTCAGTCAGGTACTCTCACACCAAAAACCATATCTAGAAGCTACTCCTTACTAAATTTCATTGTTAACATAAATATTTTATTTGGACGTTAATAAATAATAAAATCCAATAAACAAAATATCACTTACTTTTTAAAAATAACGTAAGTATTTAAATCTATAATGATGAATTAATGTAGGTAAGGTCGACGAAATTATGTGTGCATTGTAGATTTACGTTAATTTATACTTTTGAGAAATGCTTTTAGTGTATACGAATAAGTCAACCGACATACTTTTGTTCATGTTTAAGTTACTTTGTTTCAGTTTTTTTAATAATACTAAACCGAAGTTGTCTTAAATTTTAGTAAATTTAGTAATTATTAGAAAATAGTTCGAATTAAGCATAGATATGTTAAAATAGAAATGATCGAGAATTTAATTCTTCATTCTTTGTTGATAAAATATACAGAGTGTTCTCTTCGAAAATATTGAAAAAGCTGACTTTGAAATTCAATTGCGATCACCATGTAAGTTATAAAGTTTTTAAATCTTATCCAACATGTTGTCCCGTCTTTTTTACATTCTCTTACGTATATGAAATATAGTTTAGAGGAAGTCATGTTTTGGGTTCAAATTTTCGATGTCCAGTTTTTAGCGGAAATACAAGTTTTCAGGTCCCCTGAGTCCGAAAAACATGTTTTTAGAAATTGGTCTCTGTGTGTGTGTGTATGTGTGTGTGTGTGTGTGTGTGTGTGTGTGTGTGTGTGTGTGTGTGTGTGTGTGTGTGTGTGTGTGTGCGTGTGCGTGTGCGTGTGCGTGTGCGTGTG
>JAHWXV010232339.1:0-12487 GCA_024586415.1 Phrixothrix hirtus | reverse complement strand
GTGTGTGTGTGTGTTTGTGTGTGTTTGTGTGTGTGTGTGTGTGTGTGTGTGTGTGTGTGTGTGTGTGTGTGTGTGTGTGTGTGTGTGTGTGTGTGTGTGTATGTGTGTGTGTACGTATCTCGAAAACCAAACATCGTAAAAAGTGAAATTTTATATATAAGTTTATTACCGCCTTAGCACTTCCATGTAAGAATTTTGTTAAATGCGAATGACCAGAAGTGCTACTTTATTCTTGTGATTTTTAGGTTTTTTGCAATTTTTTCGAAAACGGCTATAACGATTTTTTTCAAACTCATGGACTGATTGGTTGCTCTAAGAAAATTCCTCGAAGTGAGTTATTGAGAAAAATCTCTAAAATTAACTAAGGTTTTGTCTGGCGAGTAACTTGAATGGGTGACCGTTCCAGTTATCGTCCTCAAAATAAAAATAAATTAATATTTTAATGATTTGTGTGCATTAATTAAATACTTAATTACTTTTTATTTAAATCTATAAATTATTTTTGCTTTAAATGAGCTCAAAATTTGATTATAAAACATTTAGTACATGTATAAAGGAAATTTTAAATGGATGAATTATTTATGCTTTTAAATTAATTTTGGAGTTTACAATTAAGGCGTATAGGAAAGTTACTAATGTCAATAAATTTAAATTAAATTTAAAATGTGTAAGGGAAAATCTTGTGTTGTCTCACGCCAGAATTTTTTTTATTTTGGAGTACTGTTTATTGAGTATACCCAAATATTGTATTCTATGTATTCACTTTGAAAATTCGTTTTAAATATAAATTTGTAAAAAGCAAACTGTAAAATAAAAATTAGCAATAAAAAATAAACAAATCAATTAATTACCTACTAGAATTGGAAATCGTATGGAAGTATAAACAATAAAATATTAACCATAACCAAATACATAACCCAACAAGCAACAATGAAGAGAAGTCGCTTTCCCTTATAACAATATATCTATTAAGCGAAAAATTCTGTAATTTTTATAATTTCAATGACCTCGAACCTGCACTAATAAAAAAGTTCACTGTACTCATAATTGCTAAATATAGACAAAAAAGACATCATAAACTAGTAGTTAGTATAGGTCACGTTTCGCATAAATGTTCTAGTATGTGCTCTATATTTTATTGGGTGTTGATTGGTTCTGATTAAGCAATGTAATTAAATATATTTTTGTTGATTGGTTTTGATTAAACAATTGAATGAAATATATTTTCGTGGTTTTAGTTAAAACCAAATTGATTAAAAGTAGTTCGCGACGATTTGGTTTTGATTAAGCAATTTAATTAGAAGTATTTAATAATTCCTCGTTCTGATTAAACATCGATTTAATCAAAAGTAGTTCGCAAGTTCTATTATAATGAACAATTATTCATTAAATAATGTATTTAAATGTGCTTTTGGTTTTGATTAAACATTAATTTAATTAAATATATTTTGGTGCGTTTGATTAAAATACAATTTGATTGAAAGTAGTTCGAGGAAACTGATTTTGACGGTTTTGATTAAACACAAAACGTGCGCGCACGCGTGCACGATTCTATTTATTAACAAGCCCGCGATGGTGGGTTTAATTAAACAATTTAATTAAAATATTTTCGGTGGTTGATACACATTAATAGTAAAATTATTCAAACGCGCATAAATGTATATTTTGCATTTGCATTTCAAATATCAATTTTAAACTTGAAGGGTACCGGTTTTAATTTGTTATAGTGCTTGCCTTATTGCGTGTATTTCGTTACACTAATTGTAGCTGAGGTGGTACACAGTCTCATAGACCGGATTTGAAGACTCGGAAGTTCTTAGTACATTTGTTGTTCCTCAGGAGTGGTGCATAGCCTCATATAACGTATTTGAAGACTTGTAAGCTCCTGAGGGCGATTTAAGAACGAAAGCAATAAACGTACCTTATGAACAGTTTATTTTCAAATTTGTTCGGTTTATATACGATTTTTCCAATAACGCGTAGTAATGTCTAATTCCTTATTGTTTAGTTGAAGCTAGCTGCAAATCTAGCCATCTGGTGTTCTAGTTAAAATGCAATTATTACAGTTTGGTTTTACAGAAGATTACAACATTTAGATTCTTATGTTAGACTAATTCTACCTTATGTTAGGTTGCAGATATTAATTCCTAAATATTATTCATGCATGGTGTTTTAATAACATCTCGTTATATTTTCTAATTTAGAAGATTTATTGGGCTGTTCTAGACTTAAATGAGTAAGTGAACCTACTCACTTTAGCTATTCCGATGTAATTTTGGATTATTGTTATTTGCTCATTATGTATAACCTAGTTCATTGTTATGGAATGTTAGACTTTTAACTTATGACACTAATTTTGTTGAAATGTGCTATTATCTGTTTAAGTGATGATGTGTCGATTTATTGCATTATTTAAAATAGAATCTTAAGTTAATTCTTGTTAAGTCTAAATGAACCTTAATATATTGCGTGTGCACATGTGCGCATGTGGTGGGTGCGGCGCGTGCGGCGCGTATGGTGCGTGCGACACGGACGGACGTGTGCGCGTGCATGCATGGGTGCGTGCGTGCAAGCGTGTACGTGTGTTTTGAAATATAAAATAGAGTTAACGGGCTCAAACAAGAAAAGCATAAAAGAATATCTTCTTTGCGGCCGAACATCTGTCAGGCGCAAGTACAATGCACTACAGCAAAGTAAAATGGATGCTGAGAAGTTAATTGAAGTAACATATTGTTCACAAAATCATAATCTAGTTACAAGTAATTAATTTTATGAACATGGAAAGGCTTATTTAATTTAGAATAATTACAGAAACCTTTCCTAAATAATTAAATAGTCTCAAAATCATGGTTTAATTTTAAATAAATAATGTTATAAATACGCAGCTAGAAAATTAACGGTAACAAAGCGTAAACATCTTGTAAATAATAGTATAACTACCCGAGTAGCAATAAAAACATTAAACAGGAGCCATAACCATTTAAATTTTAAATGATATATGAAGACGGTTTCTGAAAAAACTGAAATTGACCACAGGGAAAGGGTCGCGTACACCGAAAACGTGAAAGTTTAGAGAAACGGAATTAGACAAGACTCGATTGGTTCAAATTTATAAAACGTTTACAAACTATTGGCGACCAAGGAAAATAGGCTTGACATGGAACAATCTTCGCTCATCTTGTCCCAAGATTCGCATGTGCAACGTACCTCTAAGCCGGTGCGTGCAATATCACATCACTGATCATTCAGATGACAAGTCCGCAATGATATAAGAACAACCTAAAGTCGAATATTAGAAAAAAACTTAGAAGATGGCCAGTCCACCGATGATCTAATTAACATTCGAGCCAGCAGTTAGGTTGTAACTATACAAAATGTAATTCAAAAATCAGAAGATGTACGAAGAGTCTGATATTCAAAGTAGAATCAAAGTTATCTGTGAGCCGGGATAACAATTCGAAGAAGATACCTTGTAACAAGGTTATCCTTCTTTTTAATGTTAATAAAAGGGTAACATATTCAAATAATTTAAGCTTCACTGAAACATTTTAAATAATTTAAATGAAAGCATTCACAGGGTTACCTAACATAATTGTAAGCAAGGAGTTTACATAAATAAGGTATATATGAACGTAAACCCGCTCGCCATAAACCAATATATATGACGGTTGGGGTAAACTGTCAAGCAATAACAAGTAGACAATCGTTCATTTATCTGGCACTGTGGTTTCTTTTCAATAATATTATATTTGTATAACTGTATAACTGTATATAAACCTAATTATTTTAATTATCTCTTAGTGCTTAGTAAATAACCTTTATCTCATAAACGTTTTTGGATTTTATTATTGAAATTCTCGAAAACCTAATCAGTAATATCAATCTAGTGCAACTTTTATCAATATTAAGCGGTGACTATAAAAATTTTGAAGAGATCGGAGACAATAGTTTTGGTGTAGACTCAAAGGAGAGTTTTAGCGTTTTGCAGGCGCAGCATTGAACATGTGATAATTTTCTAGCACCTAAAAAAGTTCTAAGAGGAACGATAAAAAAGGAATTGTGTACACGTTGTGTCTAGAAGAGGCAGAAGGCGGCAACTAAAGTTTTCTGGCAACGCCAAAATTGACAGTAATGGCAGCGGTATAATTTTTAAACAAGTTAACGATAAAAGAATTGAATACAAGTATTGCGATATTATTCACGAATTAACTGCAGAACTGCATGTGTTATGTGCAGAAAAAAGCTCTGGAAACATAGATGTTGATAATGAAATAATTGTAATCGTTGAAGAGTTAGCCGAGGCTGGATACATAGTGATGCCTGAAACTGATGCTTCCCTAATAAACATTCGCGATATTCAATTACAATATAGAATTATTATCCACTTTAATGAAGTTCACTTTTGTAATATATATTAACGAAATTTGACGCTTCGATTTTCTGTTTACAAATAACCCAAGGGCATTCGCGCTGATGGACGAACTGGGCATAGATTTCAAGTTAACTGCAAATGGAAAAAACTGACATTCAAAACTAAATTTTAACCAATGTATGCTAGACTAGTTTGAAACACAGATGCCGTTACAAACATTCATATGATCGAGTCGATACTGAAAGCAAGGGAATAATTCAAAGTCGATTGCGAAAATGTCTATAGAAGTCTTGAAAATAAAATTTGAATATATTTGATACTTGAATAAACAATATCAACGACGAATATAAACAAATAATTGAGTATCTATAGTGCCAGCTGCAGAATGTATACGGAGGAAACGGTCACTAAGCTTAAATTAAGTCTAACCGATTATGTTGACAATGGAATAGCTACATGTAAAAATGCAATAGACAATAATTACAGTGGAAATTTTTAACGTATACCAAAATATCAATGCAAATTCTTACTCATTGAAGTAAATTATTCATAGGAAATGGTATGATTTCAGGATACATGTTGTTCAAGTAGCTAGTGATTCTAACGAAAATTGCTAAGCTGTGTTAATAAAAAGCTACCAGAACGTAAATAGTTAGTTAACCATTCTTCATCGTCCTGGTAACTGTTATTACAAAACTCACAAAATAATTTTTAGAAATATGTATAAAAACCGGTTGGTGAAAGAATTGCATAAGCCCGTTAGAAAAAGCTCTCTGTGGAGACATACAATAATCAAGGGCTTTGAAGATCTGTGGCAAACAGATCTTGTAGAATTCTTGCCTTGCAATGAGAAAAACTATAGATATAAATTCATTTTCCTAACAATTGACGCTTTTTCAAGGTTTTTGTGGACTCGCCCTTTAAAATCTAAAGATGCAAATGAAGTGGCCAAAGCAATAAATTCAATTTTTGAATGTAAAGACATTAACTGTCATAATAACCCGAGAACCCCTAAAAATTTATAAACTGATAGCGGAAAAGAATTTTATAACGGAAGATTTCAATCGGAAAGGAAATATTATGTAATTACTCTACACTATTTTACGTCCAATACAGTTAAGGCAGCCATTGTAGGGGGTACAATTAGAACAATAAAAGTCCAGTTATACATGAGATTCCACTAAATAGAAATTTTAAGTGGATTGATGTTTTAAATGATGTGACCGCCGCATATAATGATGGCGTACATAGAACAATGCAAAAACCGATAAATCCAATTTTTGTCATTTTTTAGTTAGGTATAGCATTTTACCAATTTCGGCATGCTCTTTACGATGGTGAACTGAGATTCCAAGAAAATCAATCAGATCTGCATGAAAATAAGGGACAAAGTACGATAAATCCAGATTTCGTGCCAAACCCACTAAAAGTTTGGTTGTCGCTGGCATCATCTGTGATCATGTACTCAAAGCAGATTAAACTAAGAGCAAAATCAAATACACAATTAAGTTGGTATAAATTGTTACTGAATGTACCGATGAAATCTGTGACTGTCTAGAAGAAGAAGAAGCCATTTCTATATAATTTTATTTTTCTCATACGTTATGTTTACTTACTTCAATACTTTTTTGATTTATGAAAATTTTATCGTTTCTTGGCGTTTTAGGATCGAAGCGATCCAAAAATAAAATATTACCGTTTTAAACAATTGCTGGTCCGTCTGTTAATATGAAGCTTGGAACACCTATTTACTAATATTCTAAGGTTGGACAAATACCAAAGTTGGGTGATACAAAAAGTTAGGACCTACACGTTCAAAGCAATAAGACTGACAATAAGTTTGTCAATGTCTAGATTATCCTTTCTAACAGTAATATTTTATTATCTCTAGTAAGAATTAGTTATATACAGAGACGCAAAAAGTTTAATACCTATCTCGAAAAATAATACAAAATAACACATATAATGAATAATAAAATTTTAATGAAAATCATAAACAATTGTTTTGGATATTGTCCTATATCTTGTGGATTAGTATTGAGGTTATTGCGCCTTTTGAACATGTGAGTATATGAAGGGTGGCAGTGAAGTAGCTCTATGATTTCCATGTAGCTGTTCATTTGTCATATAATACTTATGACAACTTTTATTTTTTTGAAGTTCAAGTAAATAATTAATTTCAACTAAACATTGTGTTTTAATAAAATAGTTGATGTGTAAAGACTCGCATATTGGTCCTTCTAGTCGGATGCGTCATTAAAGGAATAAATATATCAATTATTATCAATAACCAGAACATACATGAAGGTAAAAAGATGAAATATTTTATCATCAAAAAGTGAGTCCTTTCTATTATAACAATAACACCATTAGCATAAATCAAAAGTATGTTTGTATCAACTTATGTTGTATAAGTTCATAAACTGCGATAACACATAACAGTAATTTATTAAAAGCGAATCAAAATTGCTCGTATCTCGATGCATCCTGCAATTATTTAAACATCTAAAACGTATGACACCGATTTAGTCTCTTACAACAAAACGCAGTCATCTCAAGCGACAATTAACACGTTTTAAAAACTATTTAGATGAGTTTAGTGCATCAAAATCTATAATAGAGTTAGATTAGATTAGAAAGGACAACCAATTTGAAATGAGTTCAGCACGTGGCAATCGAAAATTTGGATATTGATGAATCTCAAATCGACTATCATAATTCTTTTGAAAATTTGTATTTTGCAACTGTTGCAAAATTGGAACAATATCTCGCGAGGAGTAAGTTATAAAATAATAATTCATTAAACAATTCCAATAGCACAGACAAAAATTGTAATATTTTAACAACGTTAAACTTTCAACATTTAGTACAGTTTATCGAGTTTTTTAGTGCGCTCGTGCACAATAACCCCGAATTTTCAAAAGTGTAAAAATTCTTTTATTTGAAATTTTGATTACAAAATGAACCATTACAGGTAATTTCGTCTTTATAAGTAACAGAGGGCAAATAAAGCTTAGCATTAAATTTGTTAAAAGAATGTTACGAAAATAAAAGCGTAATAATAATCAGTCATTTAGATCAATTTTTTGAATTAACATTGAGAAAATGCCATTTATTAAACAAATTCCTAAAAAATATGCGTGTTTTAAAAAATTTAGGTGCAAAAACGGAACATTAAGTTCCATTTTTACTTTTTATTAGGCGGTAGATTAGACTCTACAAGTAAAAGATATGGGAATTGCTCTTTACAATTAATAATTTACCCCCTATCGATGAATTAGCGAAATTCTTAGCACAGCGTTGCCAAGTGATAGAGTTAGTCGAATTTAATTATCGACCACTTACTCAAATTTATAATTTTAAGAGCAATTAAACAATTTATAATCAATCACAACAAAAAACATATGTGCATTTTGCTACTAATAAACTAAGCTGTTAAATTTGCTATAAATAAAATTTTATATACAATTGTAACAAATTAGAAAAGCTGACCGCTAAATTTCATCACAACATGATATCCAAATAGGTGGTCTTATGAACGAGTTCAAGAGTATTTAACATGGTATATATATTTCTAAATATTCAATTTAAATGTTATTCCTATACCTATACAGGGCGTTCCAGATAATATGCCATTTCTTTTAAGGGATGGGAGTAGACCCTACAGACACCCCAATAAGCGTAAAACTAAAAGTAATACGAACACAAAAAAGTCCTTTTTTCTAATTATGTACAAGGAGCCGCCTATGGTTGCATTCAGACTAAAATTGTTAAATCATTCATAAATTATAACTGGTCTACCTAACAGTATCAATTTACAGTAACATACACTTTTACATCTGTAGCAGGCACATTGCGATTTGTTTATTGTAACAAATAACATGCTAAGGGGATTGCCCCTTCTCACAATTGAAAGAATTTAGAAATAATGTATATAATTTTTTTAACAATTTTGAAGGTGTTATTTATTAATAACTGATAATAATAATAGAGTTTAGTCATACATCGTACCAAGAAAATGCGTTTAAATGTACAGACAGCTTAAGCAATTATTTATTGACATTTTTTAATTTTACACCTAAGAATCGATTTTCATTTCTGAAATTGCGTGACATCATCCTACACTTAAAATAAAAATACTTTAAACACTTTGACACGTTTCAAATTTTTCTAGTTGATTTTCTAACAGTATTCAGAGGAATGGCATAATAATTTGCTCAATTCGACTTAGACTAATAAAACATTATTTTATATGCTGTTTCAAAAGCAATTTTAGAAAAGTAATATTAGAAGAATATTGTAATAGTTGATATGTTTAAAACAATCTTATTGATCAGACTTAATGTAATTAATTATCTTGCGTTTTAAAACTTTCAAAACAGTTTTCCCTAACATTTTCTTCGGATACATAATTAATTATCTAAATGGCCAATTAGATTGTTTTAAAAATTTCGGCTACATTATTACAAATTCCTTTAGTATCATTTTTCTGAAATGACCTTCGAAACTACAAATAATTAAAAATGTTTAAGTATGTTAATTCGCTTACAGATTTATTTCTCTTAATCTAATTATTCATTTTACAGTTTTTAAATCCATATTAATTGAATCATATCTCTGTAAGTACTTCATTACTACAGACCTGTGCACAATTTTATTAACATAAAAACACCGATCAGTTAAACACAGTGTAGATCGGCACAATTTGCGATTTAGTTTTTATTATTAAAACACTGGTTGGACAACGAAGCGCATCTAATAACTGACGTAATTGGCGTTATTTCATTTATCAAGGTATGGGTCACTGACATAAATAGGTGTATCATTTTACAGTCTTATTTTTATGCGTCTCCTTCAAAAGTTAAAATAAACACCTTGTTCACAAAATCATACTTTAATTATAAGCAATTAAATTTATGGACATGGAAAGGCTTATGTGATTTAAAATAATTACAGAAACCTTTCCAAATTAATTAAATTGTTACAAAATTATAATTTGTTTAAATAAATAATTTTATATGTACCGGAGGGTTCACGTAATATAAAAATGTATTACAGGAACCTTTCCGAATTGCTATAAATACACAGCTTGAAAGTTAAGGGTAAACCTCTTGTAAATCAGAGTATAACCACCCATAGAGTCATAAACACATTAAACAGAAGCTGTAATCATTTAAAAAGTGTTATGAGGGCAGTTTTTGAAATACTGCAATTAACTAAACATTCCTGCTACGTCAAAGTTAACTAAACGGATGTAGACAAATTCCGATTGGTTTACAAAAACAATGGTTAAAAACTATTGGCAAGCAAGAAAATGCCGGGAAACGTCAACGTCGGTATAAACCCGACATAGATCAATTTTCGATGTCTTGTGCCAAGGGCCGCGTGAGTGCATATGCTGCGTATCTCTAAGCCAATGAATGTTAAGAAATATTCACTGTTCATTAAATGGCTAGTTCCATATGAAGCAAGAACCACCAAAGCACGAAATATTAGAATCCCTTTCGAAGATGACCAGTTCACCGAATTTGATCCTGCATTTGAGTTGTAAGTAGTCTTGACACGAGTCAAACATCGAATGGTGTACGAAGGAAACGACTACAAAGTCAAGGTTTCAATGTTATCTCCCAGTAGTGGTAACAATCATGGAGGATTTTTTAAACCAGGTTAGCTCCTGTTTAATGGTCTAAAAATAGATTATCACAGTGAACTAAATTAAGCTTCATTGAAATTGATAAACAATTTAAACAGAACCATTCACTGGATTATCTAAAGTATTTGTAAACAAGAAGTTTATTTACAAAAGGTATATGAACGTTATCCTAACAGAGGATTGCTTAATATTTTATTAGGGTTCTGGATTACAATTCGCCATAAATTAGACTAACGTTTATCTACCTGAGAATTGGTTTCTTTTCAAAAATATTGAGTATTGTGTTAGTATAACTTGAAATAAACGTAATTATTTAATTATCTCTTAGAGCTTAGAATGTAAATTTTAGTTCTTAATATTCACGTTAATTAATAATTTACTGCAATAGCGTTTCCATTGATAATAAAATTCATTTTGTGTGAACTACAAAATATTTATTGTGAACTCCTGTAAAACTATCCGAAATACAGGTATTCACCTAAAAGATTAGAACGGTTTCTAAAATAAAGTAAGTTACACCAATTACTTTAAAACAACTTTGGGCTTTTAGAGTACATTGTAAAAATAGATGAGGTTCGTCAACAGTAGGTCAGATTTTAAGGGTGTAAATAAATACCGCCTAGCACTTCATTCTCAGTACACTCAAACTTAGTAAAGATCAGGCTATTATATTAATTAGCACCCTACTGTAAAACCACATTACCTAATAAATGTAATGTGACCTGATGAACAACGTACAATTCTGCTCTACTACGATGATATTTGTACATTTGAAAGCATGTGCATAGTCGACTCGTCGTTATTAAGAAAAAGGAATTTTTAGTATTCGTATTGCTTTTAATTTTATACCTATTGGGGTGTCTATAGGGCATGCTTTCAGCCCTAAAAAGGAATGGCTTATTATATGAAACACCCTGTATACCCTAAAAGTCATTATCCATATCTTTTGGCTTCAATTATACCCATTGTTGTTACTCAGTCGATAGTTGCAAAATGTGTACAGCGAAGTTTATCCTATATATTTCCCTTAAAATAAGCATGTCATATGATACTAATATCTGTAATTCATTCATCTTAAAAATTGGGTAAACTTAAATTTTCTATAAATTACAATCTTTAAGCCAACCCAATTATTATTAGAAACAATTTATTTAAATTCTGACGTTTCAATCTTATCGATAAAAGATCATTTTCAAAGATAATTCACTAAAATATAAAGAAAACAAACTTACAAATTAAATTAAAATAAAATAAACCACATAACTATTAATGTGAAATTCAAAATTTGAATGTCATTTATTTTAAAAATATTAATTTGTTTTTATTTTTGTTTTTTCTAAAAAACTATCATAACTATACAGAAAAATTTAGAAATAAATTAAGACGTCTAAACTTGTGGGAGTTAAAATTGTTTTATAATAGAAAAGTATCAATAATAAATATTAAAAAGTTGTTAGTAGCAGGAATTATTTCATTTACAAGATTTTTATTAGTATGAAATTTATAAGAGTTGATAAAAAAGCTTACTACGTATAATTTTAATATTTAAAGAAGGATCAAAAATGTGGTTCGATTGTAAAATATGTTTAGCGAAATTTGAAACACCATCATCATCATCCCTTCTAAGACGAATCTGCACCATATGTTCATAAACACGAGTTGAATGGTATAGCTTCGTCTGATCCACATAGGCAGTTTCCATATTATTTAGCAAATAAATGTTACAATTTAGTTCATAGAGACCATGGTACACTGTCTTTTATGTGACTTAAAATTTGTTTTAATGTTATGCCCTTCTTGAAAAAAACTTTATCATTTAGTTTTTTAAAAAATCCAGCAATTTTGTAAGATAAAACATTAATGAAAGGCAATAACACTACATATATAAGAAAAATTTTATGTAATTGATTTTAATATAGTCATCAATTTTAAGTTAAATTTAAACTTATGTTTATTGTAAATTTAGAAAAATAATTTGAGAGGACTATTATTGTTATATATTTAATAATGTTACAATATTTTATGTTGATTTATTGAATTTAAAGGATAATTAATTAAACGGAGAAAAAAGTAATGAAGAGAGGCAAGTTTGTGTTCAATTGGAGAATTTGAGAAGAATGGAATGACATAAGAAGTAGTTGTGTTTTTGCGGTAAATATCAAAAATAATTTTGAAGTAAAAGGTCTAAAAATGGTAATTGACCGTTAATATTTAGTTTAGTTCCCGAGTGTGTCAGTGCATTACGTATACTTCCTAGTAGTCGCGGCACGGGGAACTAAGTGCTGGCTTGCAGAGTAACCCGTTCATGATAGGGAGCTTAGGATGTATAGAATAGCGTTAGGCATGCCTGGGGTAATGCTGGGATTGTGGCTACGCTTGTAGCACGTAGGCTAAATACGTCAACACTGACCGGTATAGTGTCGATTCCGTAAGTAGGGAATGCTACATCGACATAGGGTACG
>JAHWXV010232305.1:0-11712 GCA_024586415.1 Phrixothrix hirtus | reverse complement strand
ATATATATATATATATATATATATATATATATATATATATATATATATATATATATATATACGTTTATATTTACAGTTGAATAAAGATAA
Source organism: Phrixothrix hirtus (assembly GCA_024586415.1). Lineage (NCBI taxonomy): Eukaryota > Metazoa > Arthropoda > Insecta > Coleoptera > Phengodidae > Phrixothrix > Phrixothrix hirtus. Next base: position 11,622 of record JAHWXV010232305.1, on the reverse strand, counting down.
CTGAAAATCTACAAACCTTAAAAAACTAACAGTAGGTGAAAATAATCGAATTACACATATAAGGAAATTGCAGACAGGTATAAAATTTCGAATATGAAAATTAAAATAAGACAAAAACAAACAATATGACTCCATAAACAATTTGTCAAAATTTCGCTGGCTAAGAAAAATTCTTCTGTAATGACTCGTAGTATCAAGAAAAACATGCTTCATGATGTGTCGAACACAACTAAAAGAGGCCACTTTAATAATAAGTTCAATGGCCTGATCCTTTGAGATAGTTAGTGTCAAGTTTGAACAAGTTGTAACTTGTCGTCGGCTTCCAAAGCACGAAGAGTGAGCTCGTATTACCGTTTCTGTCGCACATCATGGATTTATAACAACGCATTTAATTAAGTTTTAAGTTGCAAAAAGTGCCAAAGAAGCTCATGAACTGTTAAAATCAGTATATGGCGATAATGTGGTGATTCTGAAGATTTTTTACAAGTGATAGAAGCGATTTAAAAGTGGAAATGAGTCGGTTACAGACGAGCAACGGTTGGGACGGCCTTCAACCTCAAAAATAGATAAAAATGTGCAATCAGTGGCAAAAACGATTTTACAAGGACATACTGCAACGTTTGCGAAGCGATGTACGGATAAAGAGATCAGAAAAATGGGTTAATAGTTTCCCGCTTCAATTCTGCCGGTTTTTAGTCGAAAAACGATTCGTGTCTGTCCACATTCGCCTTACTCTCGAGATTTCGCGCCATGCTACTTCTGGTTCTTCCCAAAAATAAAAACCGTGCTAAAAGGAAAACATTTTGACACAATTCCCGACATCGAGAGGATAAGGACAGAGCAGCTGAAGGCCCTTCCGAAAGAAGCCTTCCATAAATGCTTCCAATCATGGAAACAACGTTAGTATAAGTGCATTGCTAGTCAAGGAGGGTGTTTTGAAGGAGATTAATTCAAATTTAATGTAAACCTATTGCTTTGTTCGAAATAAATTCATTCAACGTATTTTTTGATCACACCTCGTATTTCTAGATGTTAAAAGAAACTCTTACAATTTGGTAAAAAGTACATTACTAAACCCATATCTTTCAGGAATAAAGTCGTAAGGTTAAATGAATCAAAATTTAAATTAATCAACACAAAAAAATGGCAAATGGTATGATATAAATCATCAAAACGTTTAAATAATAGAAATCTCCAATCAACTGTTAAATTGAGTAATAGATCTCTCATTATCTGGTGTCGCTCTTCAAAAACAGGTCTGTTGTTAGATTAGTAACAATAGACAGTAACATATTAAATAAGACTTTGTTTTGAATCAACACAAATAATGCATTTAGGAGGCGTGGTCTTTCAGCAAGACGATAATACTAAACACGCTTCCAGGGTAGCATGTCAATTTTTCATGAAAAAGAACACTAAAAGAATGAACTAGCCACCTCAATCGACCAATGTATCATCAATTGACAACCTAACGGCTACTTGAGATGAACCAATTTCTTTAAGAACGCATACAAATAAGGAGTCATTTTGGAAGCTGTAAGACAGGAAAATTTAGCTAAAAGTATGCTCAAAAGTTAAAACTTATTTTTGTCCATTTCGTTTTGGTTAAATTTCCAATAGTTTAAATTTTTTTATTCGCGAGTCAAATAAAATTTTATTTTAATTTATATAATTTGTATGGGTGCATATTTTAATTATAATTTGATTTATTTTATATAAAATGTTTCTAAATTGAAAATCAGATCTTTTTACGTTTATTTTCTTTTATCGACTACTACTATGCAGGGTGTCCCAAAAGTAAGTGTCACCTCATAAACTGTGGGTACCTCATGACCTGCAGAACAAAATTTGCGTATGTATTTATTTTCAAAAACGTAGTTTTTGAAATATTAACAATTATAGTATTCAGTCCAACCCTGGCGTGCATGCCGTATTGGATAGTAATATGGTTGCCCTTGATGTGTTTTACTGATCAGTATATCTTGAATTAGAAAGACGTTTGTTTCTAAAAATATTTATTCCAGAAGATAAAGTTGAAATAATTTTGTTACTTTACCTGACATATTTTAGAATAGTATTTTTCAATTTCCGATACACGAATCTAACAAATATGCGAAAAATTTAAAAATCATTTTTGCAAAGCAAAATAAATAAATACAAAATATAAATACAGTTGTTCTTTTGTTTATAACGATAATTTTTAGGGAATAACATTGTTTACTGGTCGGTGTAAAACGAATCGCTTTTTTTGTTTTAGAATATCTCCACTGAACACGTTACAAATTTTATAACAAACTTATTCGTATTAATTTCATGTCTGATATTTAAGATAAAACAATTTAGAATCTTGTATTTTTAACAAATAATTTTGCTAGCAAGAAGTAAAACAGTCAATACGTTTAAAAAAATATTAAAGTGTAACAGCTGACTTAAAATCGTTTTGTTATTTCAAAGAAAGTAAACAAGAACAAACAACTCTTATAGGTCACATTACTACAAACACATCTAACGATGCGTGTTTTTTATACGCGTATCAAATTGCTGTAGTACGTGATGTTTACTATTGTTTCATTAATAATCCTTTTAGTTAGTAGACATAATTATATTTAGAGAAAATGATAACCTTTAATTTGCAAAATTTAAAAATTCTTTTTGAAAAAATCAAGAAATATGTGTTGTACAGTTCATGAGGTATCCGCAGTTTGCGCGGTGTCACTTATTTTTTGGACACCCTGTATATCTACTGTATTACTTGCTTGCCTCCTTATATAAAAAATAACGTGTAGAACTGATTTTAATGACATTCTTATATCAATGTCAAATGTCAGAAAAGGCTAAGCAGAAAATCTTCAAGAATTTGTTTAAACAAAAATTAACTTTCGGTGTTATTAATTTCCGCAGATCCTTTTATATCAATCAGCACTCTAAATCGGCGACATTTCTAAAATTACCTTACTAAAATACGGGGTGGTACTCTTATTCATCGCAGTCACCTTCAAAGTAGTCCCTGTGGGATTGCAAATATCGATCCCAGCGCTTCTGCCACGAACGAAATGCACTCTGAAAGTCTTGTTTTGTTAATGTGTTCAGCACCGCGTGCGATTCCGTTTCAATTTCCTCTATTGTGTCAAAATTTCGCTCTTTCAACTTGATTTTCATTTTTGGAAAGAGAAAGAAGTCGCAAGGAGGCAAGTCGGGAGAGTGGACTAGATGAGGAACAATGGTCAATTTGTTTTGCCAAAAACTGGTGTATTATTTATTAAAGCAGTATTATCATGGTGGAGAAGCCAGTAATTCCCAGTGAAACATCACTTATTATGTTGCATTCTTTAATTGCCAGAATGAATGGCAAATATTGTAAAATTGTAGAAGCTTAAGGTGGCCTAATATATATTGTAACAAAATTTAAAATAGCAAGAATTCCCCCATAGAACATTCCAAAAGTTCCATAGCACTAAGATAGATGATGTAATCACAAATGACTCATACTGCAATTAATATCTAAATAAATTTAAGGTTGCAGCAATGAGTCATGGCATTGAATTTATTACATCAGCATTATGACATATTATTCATTACTTTTCCTTAATATTCTGGAATTTCTCATTTCTATATAAATAGCAGGTTAAATTACTTTAGTTTTAGTTTTGCTTAGAATCTTGTGTTAAAAGCTGTTATAAACAAATAGAAATGTAAACGTTTACTATTAGTTTACTGCAAAATAAATACTTAAGTGAATACGTGTAAGCAAATAGTTGTAATTTAGTCAATATAAATAAAGACTTTTAAACAATGAACCAGTTTCGTTATAAGGTATTATTGAATGAAGCGCAATTTAGACGTTTTATACAGTTGTACAGTAATTTGTAACAATTTGATTAAATTAGTAATTATCTTATATACGTACGCAATTGAATTCAAGAGTACCGGATATTTACCTTTAATTTAAAACCCAACACTCCCTTTTTACGGGAAAAGTGCAAAATGATTATAAAATGCCTTATCATATTTATACTCGTTTCTTTAAATTATTGAATAACTAATATTTGTATAATACAAATTACAAGGAATTAAAATGTGTAGAAATATCTTTAGAGATGAGAATATTTACTATTCGTTGTCGTGTCATATTTAGATCGATAAAACTAATCAATGAATAAGCTTTTTAACTCGTACTTTTACAATAAATGAACAAAAGAAAACTTAAGACATTTATAAAAAAAATCGGCGTTATAAGCATTGCCCTATGTTACGTATGCTGCATTCTCAGTTGGACTTTGACGATAGTAATCGTTTCATATTAAAAAAATAACATACACATATCAAACAGAATTTTGAACCAAGTATTAAATTTCTCTCAGTCCGTTATTTTTGTGTTATTTGTTTGTAATTCAGCATTTTGCCTCAATTATAAAATGCTATTTTTCGTAAGTTTCACGGAAGACACTTTCTTTTTATCAGAATGTAACGATAATAAACTTACGATAAAATCATTTGTATTTTGTGTAATTTATAATGATAAAACAGGCATTGCAGTTGTGTTCAAAATAAGTTATCTTTTAAATGTATTTCCTGAATTTCGAGTATTTATCACATGACTAACTTAATTATTGTTTATTAAATAACCATTTCAATGCAATAATTTATTTAACAAGGGAATAACGTGTAACAAAATTAAATAATTACGGTTTTTGTTGATTTGCTGCGTTACACAGATCTCGGTACATAAAATCAAAAAATAAATATAGAATGATACGAATTTCACAAATTACTCATTAAGGAATCGTATGTTTATAAAATAAACACTATGATTATAGTTTAACTGTATGAAAGCTATTCAAAAGTAATATTTATTTGATTATAATTTCTGTACACCATCGTTAGAATTTTTTAAAGTATTTTTCTGTGATCAAGTTATCCCTTAAAAGGAACTTCCTTGAAAATGTGCACGTTATTCTGTAACACCCCGTATAACGGTACAGAATAACTAAATTGAAATGTTTTAGGAAACTCTTTCAGCAGAGTGAAGTGTACGTATATTGATCATAAAAAGAAATCAGATACGAGAGATGTAGATTCAAGGAGACATGTATTTTCAATTCCTGCACAAAATACTATATTACTTAAACCACAAGATGTGCTTCAATATCACGGTTCCTTTTACTTTCGCAATGTGGAATTACCATAATGCATAATTCAATAAATTCCTACATCCAATTAGTCAAAGGAATACAAAAAAAAATAAATCCATTAGAAGAAAAGTTAACAATTTCATTGGTTTTAAGATATACACATTGACTAGGAGCTATTCACAGAAGAGATCAAGCATGAGAAGATGCCCGTGTATATGTATAAAAAACTTATCGATGATATAAGACCATGAAAGAAAATACTTTAAAATAATCTAGGACGAAGTTATATTGGGCAGGGCTTTCGCGATGTAGAGTCATTGCTAAAATGTGGAAATTATCATAGAATTTGTCTCCTCATGACGGAGGAAAAATTTTGTATCGATTAATATTTAATAAATTTACCGACACTATACAAATATTTTACTAGTTTTTTACCATCAACTTCAGGAGAATGTTATTATAACAAAGGCTTTTGATACAGTTAATAGAAATGCATTATGCCCGATTATACGGCGAATTGATATCCCTCATAATTTCAAGTAGTATGCATAAGTTCACATCAAAACAATTGGCAAAGTAATTTATAACAGTTAATTGAGTGAATCTTTTTTATTGCAAAATAATGGTGGACAAATCAGCGCCAAAGAGCTTAGAGCTGATACAATGTCAAACTACGATACAGATATACAGGGTGAGTTTGTTTTAACTTGAGACGCTTAAATATCTACAAAATGAAGTATTTTAGAACAAAGTGTTTTAGATAAAAGTTGTTTCGCGTACAGGGATAAATAAAACAGCATTATTTATTTAACAATATCACTTCAAGGTTAACTTTAATTTTTTAGTTACTCTGCATATTTTTGTTTATTAAATTCTCTGCTCAAAAATAAATATATTTATGAAAAAACGTAGGTATTGAGAAAATAAACAAAAAGAAAATATACTATTACTTCATTCCCAGCTATTATACACGACATAATAAACAAAAACAAAACCAAAGTCGATATATGTTCAAAATGGTGACCATAGCCTCGCTACATTTATCAACGCGATTGATGAAACTCTGATGTGTATGGAATGTTACAACACTAATGTTCCTACAGGCATTTCTTATGCGCTGCTTCATACTTCTCGCACATTCTAGCACATCGACGTAAACTGCCTGATTAAGGTATCCCCATGGTCATGAGATAGGACCGCCTCGTCATATCTAGCGTATAACGTATTTTCTATTTAATGCAGTTCTTGTGTGAAGTGTAAAATGTGCTGATCAACCATCATGTTGAAACTACATGCTTCATTAATAAAATATGGCATTCATAATGCCACACCAAACAACAGTCCAGGGACGTTGATGTTCTACCTCTCTTAATCATCGTTGATTTTCGATGAAGCAACAATGCACTATGTGTTGGTAATAGCTCCATAATTTGTAAATCCTGCTTCGTCGGAAATCAATACATTGACAAAAAAATGCCGGATTATTTCGCAACAGTTGCAGTGCCAATCGACAAAACCTCATAAGATGTTCAAAATCATTGTCATGTAATGTCCGATACAGTGATATGTGATACGGATAAACTTACACCTTGTAATACTCTAGTGACGCTCCTCTGAGACATTTCTGAGCCCGAAAAATGTGTCACGAACTGATTTGCGGATTATTGGTCACTGCAACCTATATAAACATTTCATTTTCGTCAGTAATAGAATTCGGCGTTGTCGCTTTTGGGGTTTCACACTTCTATTTTACGAAAACTGTTGGACAAGATAAAATGAAGTTGGTGATGGGACATTTTTATCAGGAAACCGATCACTAACAAACGAGTTGCTTCATCAGCATGGTATCCAGATTCGATGTAAATAAAAATCAATTCAGCCTTTTCAACAACGTTTAAAGAGTCCAAACCCAATTTAGAAATTTAGTCTAGTTGCTTACTGACACGCCAACAACTGCACAGTAAGCCTCGTTAACACTTCCAAGTTCAATTTAATAAAAATAAATTAAAAAAATATTTTAAAACATGCATTTATTTCGAAATGGTCTAAAAAGCATAAAATAATTTTTTCTGCTACCCTGAAACATTGGAATTTTTATGACTAAAAATAAAAGCGTGGGGCATCCATAAAATATTTTATAATGCTCCACGTTTTTATTTTTAGTCATAAAAATTCCAATGTTCCCGGATAGCGAAAAAATTATTTTATTCTTTTGAGGTCATTTCAAAATAAAAGCATGATTTTAAAATATTTTTATTATTTATTTTTGTTTTATTCCTTTTAGACCATTTCGAAATAAAAGCATGTTTTTAGTTTTTTTTATTTTTTATGATTGATTCATGTATTGTCATCACAGATAGATGACTATGCAACATTTCAGCTCAATTGGACATTGGAAAGTAGGCTAAAAATCGATTACAAGATATGACCCATACGGACAAAGAGTTAAATAAAATCATGTAAAAACTATAAATGTTATTATGTAATAGGTTAATTTTATTGAGAAATGACTAATGAAAGGGGTAACTAGTTTATCGCGCCTAATCTATTGTCAAAGAATTAGAAAGCAGTAATGATTATGAGTTATTTACGAATTTTTATTAAATAATACGTAGCTGTCACATAATAAATACAAAACAGATAAAATTAGGTAAAGGTTTTTGTTAAATTGAAAAACTTATACAAAAGACATCAATTTAACCAGAGAATCTAACACAAACAAAAAAATATAGTATCAATTTAAAAAATGAAAGTTAACCTTGAAGTGTCGCTTAATTTTTAAATAACTGATGCTATTTTATATTCTGTTCTACCTAAAATATTTTTTAAGATAAAAAATACACCCTGTATGTCTCACTGGTGTTTTAGTCCATTTATTTCAGGCTATAGTTACAGTTGGTGAGCCTATGATGATGTCATTTTGTTAATCAGTGAATACCGTAATTGCCACAAAGCAGTGATCGAGTATGAATCGTTCTTTTACAATAAAAACATTTATAGAAACAATTATTGTAATGAAGTTGGCCGACGAGAATTTCGGCGTTAAGAGACGGTTCCGGCATACATCGCCTCACAAAATTATTTATGTTTACAAGCTTTTATAATGAATTGATAGTTATGTAAAAAAATGTTTTTATTCAATTCGCTAAAGTCAACATTAAAATACCGAATGCTGTCAAATGTCAAATTACACTAAATTTTAGTTAGCAGTAAAACTTAAAATGTGTATAGCATACACAAATTCATGTTACAAAATTATTGACACAATTATTAATTAATCTATAGTTTGGGCTACACGTATTAGAAGACGTTAGGATTTAAAACAAAATTATGACTACACCTTATACAAGGTGTTTCAGATAGTGTGACATCCTTTTAAGAGATGGCACAAGATCATATATGTACAAGAAAATTCTTTTTTGAATAATGCCGAGTCGACTATAAATGCTTTCAGATATGACAAAAAGTGCTGATTACAAGTAAACATTTCTATAGTACGTTGTACGTGTTTCTTTTAACTTTTAAAAAAGACACATAAAAGCAAGACCATAAGATTATATACTTTTTTTAAATGCAATTAATCGTCAGCTTGATAAACGGAATTATGAAGATTTACATTAGTTACTAAATGCGTTTTGTAATGTTTACTAGCCAGTGTTTTGATAATAAAATCCAAAACACAGATTGTAATCGTATGCGACGAAAACAGTACGTTCCAAAAAAATCATCCAAAGGCTTTAACGTAACTGCGTGATCCATTGTGCATATTTACACCGTATTACCTGAATGGTGCTTTTACGTTAATACAATTATACACATCTGTAATAATGAATTAGGTATGATTCACTTAAAATCTAAATATGCATTTAAAAGCTGCAAAATAAAAAATAGATTAAGAGGCATAAATCTGTATGCCAGCTGAATTAAAATACTTAAACATTGTTAATTACGCGTTGTTTCAAAAACAATTTTACAAAAATGATAGTAAAGGAATTTGTAATAATGTAAGTGAAGTATTGGAGTTCATGTAATTGACCATTTAAATTAATTAATTATCCGAAAAAAATTTAACAGAAAACTATTTTAAAATAATTGCTTAAACTGCCTTTACTAGGATTTATTAAATTTGCTCAGATAACACTGGGATTTTACAATTAAAAGGTGATATACATTTCTTATAAATTTGAAATTACCGTATTTAAACAGACTTTCTTAGTACGATGCATAAATAACTATTGTTGTCAGTTATTTATAAATACAGTATAACTTTGTTATAGCGAACCCATAATATAACGAGCGATCGCTTATAACGAACAAAATCTCAAGTCCCGAACTGATTTACATTTATTAACGTACATTTTACGATTGTTTTTAACAAACATAGCTATAACGAACAGTTGGCAATAATGAACACTTTAATTATTGTAAATTAGATTTTGCGGTCTTTTAAAACGAACACAATTTGAAGAAACTAATTAATTTTGAGAATTAATGAAGAAAGAAGATAAACAAACTTATATACTTGCATTAGATAAAAAAGTTTTAAAATACGCGTCAAGAATTCCGCTCATTTGTGAAATACGGCATTGCGCACTGTAATTTTTGAATTCAAACCAACTTATGCATGGTTTTACGGTCACATTAAGTTACCTTTAAATGAGATACGTACGAATTACCCCTCCGAGATCTGCCGAAGGTGTTTGAAGATCACCGAAATCGTCAAAAGTTCAGTAAAACTTCCGAAAAGCTTGTCGCTTACTTAATCGCGGCGCGACACCGCAAAGCGTAGAGAAAATCGTTGCATGCGATTTATTTCATGTATTCTAATATACATCCGTTTACTTCTGCAATGATGTACGCTGAATAGAAGCAACAGTAATTGTAATAGTGAAATCCCCTGCGAACAGTTTCACTTCGGCGCACTTCGCATTCCATAAGTTAGCGGGAATTTATGGAAATTGTGCTGAGCTTTTGGTAATTTAGTTGACCTTAGATCACCATAGGTAGCTCATATATTTTTCATTTAAAAGTCAACTTTATGCTTCACTTCTTCGCGTTAAAATAAGCGATAACTTATTTCTCCGCGCGTTGAAGAGAAATTATTCCCACGTAATTCCACATAAATCTGTGCTTGGTTTTAATTTGTAGCTCGTATAAGTGCGTTAATGTGCATTTTAAAATTTTGATACAGTGAACGGTTGCTTAAAATGAACAAAACGTTTGAAATTTCCAAGTTTAATTAATAACAGTAATGCCGTACATTACTCAAAATTGATATTAATAAATTCTCTCAATTGCGTGAAAGGCTAATACCCTTATTCTGCAATTTATTATTGTAAGCAAGTCGAATTATGACTGTAAAGCTGTAAAGTGTAGCGCACGTTCTGCAACTTGATACCTACGCTAAGTACGTCAGTTATAGTTATGAATGAATTACTAATTCAGTCTTAATACAACCCTAGGCGGCTCGTATATAATTAGAAAAAAAGGAGTTTTTAGTATTCGTATTGCTTATAATTTTACGCATTTTGTGGTGTCTGTATGATCTTCTTGTACCTCCTAAAAGGAATGGCATAATATCTGAAACATCCTGTATAACTATTGAAAGTGATGTAGATGCAGCAGGTACAGTTAGTTCTATAATGGGAAAACACATTAAATTGCATTAACAGCATTTAACTGAGGCATTTTATATGCTGAGATCTAAACCAGATTAGTGTCGCCTAGAGCGCTTTCTGAAAACTAAGCCAATGAGTATTTTACAACCATGATCTCTTCACACGTAGAAAAATAGCTAGTGTCATTATTATTTCAACTCTACTAAAGTCTATTTCATATAAAGTGACGATTTTTAGATTAAAGTCAAATAGAAGACCCTCCTACCTGATGAGTACGCAATGGATAAACGACTGAATAATATGCAAAACCTGTTGGGAAAGTAAGACCGCTAGATTTGTAAATATGCCGTAAAATATAATCTTATTGATATACGAACTTGTTTAACAATTACATGCGACATTAATCGTTGTTTCGTTTGCTATTAAGTTTGTAACTGTCTCTAACAATATCTTATGAAATTCGTACTATAGTCGATTGTTGTCAAACACTAAAACAAACAAATTCCTTTAGAAGCCTGTACATTATTTTTCAAATATTTTAACTGTAAGTACGTTGGCTATTGCATTTTTCATAGTTATCTATATTTCTAGTTAGAATCGCATCTTCATATGATAACTGTTTATGTGTGTGTGTGTGTGTGTGTGTGTGTGTGAACGTTATGGCTTCAAATGTAAATTATACGAATAAAGAAGGTAGTCGTTTGTGTGTGTGTGTGTGTGTGTGTGTGTGTGTGTGTGTGTGTGTGTGTGTGTGTGTGTGTGCGCGCGCGTGCGCGTGCGCGCGTGCGCGCGTGCGTGCGTGCGTGCGTGCGTGCGTGCGTGTGTGTGTGTGTGTGTGTGTGTGTGTGTGTGTGTGTGTGTGTGTGTGTGTG
>JAHWXV010232303.1:0-16690 GCA_024586415.1 Phrixothrix hirtus | reverse complement strand
TGTGCGTGTGCGTGTGCGTGTGCGTGTGCGCGTGTGCGCGTGTGCGCGTGTGCGCGTGTGCGCGTGTGCGCGTGTGCGCGTGTGCGCGTGCGCGCGTGCGTGCGTGCGTGCGTGCGTGAGTGTGTGCGTGCATTGGTGTGTGTGTCTGTGTGTGTGTGTGTGTGTATATATATATATATATATATATATATATATATATATAGAAATGAGAATTTCCAAAACATTAAGGGATAGCACAGAATAAAGTTAATCATATTGCTGATGTACTAAATGGCAATGACGTGACTCAGTGCTGGCCCTGAATTTATTTGGATTGGTTACAGTAATGAGTTATTCGTGATTACATCATTTATTTCAGTTCTAAGAAACTTTCTACGTGTTTTATTAAACGTTCTAAAATGTTCTATAAAGTTGTTATCATTTCTAACTATATTACACGATGTAATTCAAATTAATGCATTCATTGGTTTAATGCACCGGGAATTATTATGATGTTCATTACATAAATCAACAGTTAGAAGAAATTTTTGAAAATTTATTGTAGTTAACAACTTTTACATAAGGATACGGAAACTTCATCGACCACACCTCGAATTCCATTACTCATCCCCGCCTTAGCTCGTCCCTAAACAACTCGTCCTTAACAATTCTTGTCCCTCAATTCATCCTCCACAACTCGTCCCTTACAATCCCTCCTCCACAACTCGTACGCCACAATTTGTTCGGTGCAGCCTATCTCTGGCAACTCGTCGTTCAACTTATTTTGTAGTAAATACAAGATTTTCAACATCTAACTAAATTATAGAGCTAAAAGGCAGAATAAGTCATTTAAGGATTACGAAAAGTAATAAATCATATTCGATCTTCAAATAAAATCAAAAAATTTCGAAAATTGCTCATTTGATTTGCAAATAGGTATAGTATCAATTTGTACTTCTTTGTATCTTATATTGAAGTTTGTATCCATCCGGATACGCACCTGCGACAATTTGACTTCATCCGATAACCGTAAGTGCCACTTTACTTTTGTGATTTTTTAGTATTTCACGATTTTATCGACTTAAAGGATGCTTCATAATTTACCCTATTTGTTAACCATTTAATGCCCTTGCATATAATCTAGGTAGTTTCTTAGAAAATGTTCCATAAATCTAGTAACCAGAACTACTCTTGCCATTAATACTGAATAAAATAACTGTAGAACGAAAAGTCCTAGCTAAATGAAAATTTATGCTTGAGCTCATAACTATGTTTGTATACAAAATCGAAAATTTTATTAAAATTGAATAACCAGAAATAACACTTTATTTCTGTTATTTTTAGATATTTTCTGAATTTTTCATTTTTAGAGATTTTTTTGAAAACTCAGTATTTCTTGGCTACTAAATTCTATTTTTTGTGAAGCAAATAGTTTCTGTAATAAATTTTTGGTAATCGAGTAACCGGAACTGCTTGACGTATTAGTTTATTTCTTGGATATTTAATTACGTTTTAAACATACTAAGCGGCTTCTCCACTAGACTTTCAAAAATCGAGCAACTGGAAGTGTTTAAGTATTAATTGTTAACACTATACTGAAAAATATCATAGAAAAATGAAATACTACATCTAAGTTTCCTACCTTGCGGACATGCCACGGTAAGAATTTAATTAAAATTAAATAACTTGAAGCACCATTTTATTTTTGCGATTTCTATGTTTTCTAAGATTTTCTCGAAAACAACTATAATGTTTATTTTACTTATTTACTAATAACGTTCCTGTAAGCTTCTTCCCAAAAACCTGTTGTCAAATTTCGAGTGCAAAAGTCAGCAGAATGTTTATATAATATAGGAATTTTTCTAAATTATTACTTTTGAATATTCGTTAGCGCATCTTCTACAGATGGTGACCTTGGCAGTATTGGCCCCGATATATTTACAGTCTACTTACTTAGCACAAATGAAAACTGTATATGTTGCTTATCATTGTGTATACGTATTCATCTAAAGTCTTATGTTACAAAATGCAGTCATTTGAAATTTTAAAATCATTACAATTTTTAATCATAGCTACGAGTGATGTAAGACATTACAATGTTTGCGATTAAGAGCCTACACATCCCATCGCTCGAGTTTCTGCGGGAATTTGCGGTGAGGGACGAAGAACGATAAAGGCTGGATATTTTTCGATTTCAAGACCCAATTACAGGAAAGAGGCATAAATTTACTTATTTTAAGCGGAATTGTATAGAGTATACTTACACTCTTATTAGCTTACTAAACATTAGATGTTTTCTTTTACAACAAACAATTCAATATAATAACTATAAAAGCATTTGATAATAAAATGTATTACTGTAGCAAAAATCATACACTATAATACAATGTAATAGTTTTATTGTGTCCTATAAAATTATTATTAAAAAACCATGTGTCTACTGATTTATCAGCTAAATTAATAAGATAATTATTTACAATTTTAATGTTCAATTAGAATTTTTGATTAAATAAATTTAAATACAAAATTATTGCGTTTCAAATGGCCACCTAAGATAATGTAGGAATTTATTACAAGTCTAAAGAGTTATAACAAAACTCACTACTTATTTATGTAAGTATTTTTGCTCTACGGGGTGTACCAGATATAAGAGCATACGTGTACCCAGGTGCTTAATGAACACAAATCTGAAAAATTTTAAACTAAATTGAAAAAAATGTTAAATTTTTACAAAAACCTGTCGTCTAGCTATATGCTTTACTATGAAACGCAATTAAAAATGTAAAAACCAAATGGTTTTTGTTTGCAATAGCTATTTAGCAATTAACAGCGTAAAGGGTCACTTTGTCGTTCGAAACAGCTGTCAAGAGTAACAACTTTGCTCTCGAATTACACGCAAGGTTTTTTCTGCAATCGCATGTTTATAAAAGAAAAGTATTCAACAGCATTTGACAACATTTAATTAGTATAAAATAACAATAAATGAGTTGCTCATTTGCTATCATGGAAGACTATAGGTACTAGAAATTTTGTCGTCTGCTATAACTACACAGTAACTTTAAATGCCATTTATAGTCGTGATATATTTGGTATGATGTTTTAGCGAGCGACAAAGTTACTTTTTCGCTCTAGAGCGGAAAAGTACACTCCTCAGAAAACATCAACTTTGCGTTGACATTAGAAAACGTAAAAGTCCAGTTTTTATATCCATTGTAGAAAATATATGTTACATTGATTATTTATATACTGTTTCGAGAATGAACATCAGCTGTTTTAATAAAAGATAATAGAACGTAATCCTTTAAATCGCCTGAATTTACTGCTTTCTATAAAACTGCCGCTTATTAATTATAAATTATTTAAGAATTGTTTGTTAAAAAAGTTATTTGTTAAATGTCTAAAATTGACAAGTTATAATTTTAGTAGTAGTCTAAAATTAAAGCCTGTTTAATCCACATGATTTGTATAAAAGATACATAATGTGCATACGAGGTTTGTTCAATTGAAACCCCTCCTTGGTAAGGTTAGCTTTGGAAACAATTCCAGGGCTCGGATTCGATGACTATTTTAAGTTTTAGTACATATTTTTCTAATCAGTTCCTAAAAGTACGTATTTCTGCTAAATATTTGGTACGTATTTACATAAAACCCTGAACTAAATCTTGAGGCACCATTTTTAAACATTCGTAAAAATGAAAATCCCAACAGTACGGCGTTAAGCCACATAATACATTGAAATTACTGAACACGCAAAAGACTGCATAACTCCAGAGACTTTCGCCGATAACACGCATCCGGAAAATTAAATTTTTTAGTGTTAAAAGTGCGCGTTATATGCCGGAATTTATGGTACATAAAAAGCACATATTTTTTATTAAAGAAGTCACTATTTATATATTATTTTAGTTCCACCTTTCCGAGCCCTGCAATTGTAAACACTTAGCTGACGTTTTGCAACCTTAGTGCTCTATGCAATTGTTACATTGATTAGTTCCTTTCATTTATATTTGATACAAATTTGAATCAATGTCACTTTGAAATGGCATTTGTTGTCAACAATCTGTCCAAGTATGATCAGCGTTAGGCTGTTGAATTTTTGTCGGCTAAAAGTTTACCAACATTGCAAATTCATACGCTAATGCAAGTAGAGTTATAAGAATTTGTTGCCTTCAGTTTGAAGGATCCGTGCAGCCATATTTCCTTTTAAAAGAAATCGTGGCTTTTTGTTATAGAAACGAGAGTGGAGTTCTTTTGATAAATAGAATGATGTTCGGGTAAATCTTGATGGATAGAATTTGTTTGGCGTTTTCTATGACATTTAAAGACGCGAATGACACCCTCCAAAGGTATTCGCGGCTTTCATATTGGTGACGTTTTAACGTTCGAATGAACGACGTTAAGTAAGTTGTCGGTGGCGAAAACGAACGCAGGGAATAGTAAAGCTTGTTTCGGCAATCGAGTTAGGGGTGGAAAAAAGTTTCATGCGGCATGTGTGTGTGTGTGTGTGTATTTTGGGCCCGAAATTAACCAACCATTGGGATCGAACACCCCTTTGTAAACTCGACCTTGGTCATTTGACCTCCCTGATATGGTCTGGGAATTATAGAGCGTATTCTCCAGTATCATCTACAACCCTCTCCCCAAGTGCTGTGTTAACATGTATTTCTAGAGTGGCGGAAATGGGATAACGGTCTCTTACGTTAATCTCAAGGCGTGTTTTGAAGCATGTAGCATTTACCGACACTCTCTCAGTGCTGTATGTCCGTCTCGGTGGAAAATAGTTATTTCCCACGAAACGAAGGAAAATTTGAATTAGCTATAAATATTTAGTTTTCGGTATTAATATTATTAATAAGATATTTATGTGCTGTACTTATACCAGTAAAATTTAGTCAAAAACAGAAAGATCATGGTAAAGATGCCATAGATGCCTCGTGTCTTTGATCCTTTGTTTAATTGGTGGCATTTATGTACCCTAATTTAGTTTATATACTACTTTGATTTACTATGTGGGAATATTGCTTTGAAGAACCGTGTATTATTTGTGATACCCTATTTTGTCATGATTTGAGTTGATTATACGGCTATCTGCCTTTCATGTGATTGTTTTATTTCGACGAGCTTTAGCTTTAAGACTATTACCTGTAAAGTTTATAGACTTGGGAGTAGGTCCGAGCAGAACCTTCATCATATCAGTGTAGTCGTCGAGCGGGCCTGTTCTTAAAAGTGGAGTGCATATTATTATACGGGTAATTAAAGGCAAGCGCCTGATTTGACTCGCTGGTCGGTGCCTTTTGGGACATAACACTACCGCGGACATCGACAGTGGCGTTTCCAACAGAGTTGGGTGCCATGAATCATATTGATTAGTAGAAGACGAAACTGTTAATAGCTATTCCTGTCAGTTGTTCTGGGCCCCATTTGCACCGCAATAGGTTAGTCGGCGTTCGCTGTTAGTGTCCGCTCCGTCGGCCGCAATGTGGTCTACCCTCGTGGCCTCTAAGATCGTGATAGTGTATGGAAATGCATGTATTGCGTGTCCAACTGTGAAGGAATTGTTCTGAAAATTGAAGAATGTAAAAGCGGAGATGAATGATAAGCCGCGATCCGGTACATTATGCACTGTATCAACGAACAAAGATATGGCATGTTGAAAGTCTGGTCAGAGAAAATAATCGAATTTCAATCAGAGTAATTTCAGAAAATGTTGGTGAGATCTGTTCATAGTACTGTATGAGAACTGGGTTATAGCAAAGTTTGTGCACAAGGAGTTGCTTGTATTTTGTCTTAGGATTAAAAATGCTTGCGAATGAGCTTGTCCTTTCAACATCTACTGGAGTACAGCCAAAATGTTACTGACTTTTCTTGTCATAATTGCTGACGATGAAACTTGCGTGTCACCATCCAGTAAATTGTGATTGATCTTATGGAAACATTCAAATTTATCACCACCAAAATTACAATTTACGGAATCAAAATACACAAGGTCACATAGCTACTGGTAATGGTCAACTAAGAACTAAAACCTAAAAAAGACAAAAAAATTATGATTTTGTTTAGAATGACAAAATTTACAACTTACAGAATCAAAATAAACAAGGTCACATAGATAAGGTTAATGGTTAATAGAACTAAAATCTGAAAAAGGCAGAAAATTAGAATTTTGCTTGAAGTAACAAAACTTACAACTTACGAAATCAAAATAAACAAGGTAACATGGATACGGCTAATGGATAACTGTCAGATTTTGATGGAGTTCCTCTAATAAACGACAAACTCCTTTTTTATTTAAGTTGCTGCCATGGATTTGTTTCTTAGAAACGGGGTCGTTGTCGACAAAAGCAGTAAATAGAATTTTTAGAGAGAAAAGTATATAAGTTGATTGCGTTTTGGAATCAGATGAAAACAACACGAGAGACGCGTTTCCCTCACGTCCGTGTCGATTCAGACTCTAATAGTGACAGAAATGTGACAGAGAAATGTAATTTCCGAACGTCTGATGGGGTTCGGTGACATTTCAAAAGCGGGTACGCACTTGCCGAGTCGTTAGGGCAATAAAATCGGTCGTGTGTTGGCTTTGTGTTAAACGAAAACGTTCGGTGTGTTTAGGGACTCAACATGGTGTCAAATGTTGGAAGAGTAGACCTAAGAGATTTAATAGTATATATCTGGGAGTTGATCAGCACTTTTCATGCCGTAGCAGTTTTGTTGAACGCGTAAGTTCCTTCGCAGGCGCTAAAACCTATAAGCCATCATGATGAACCATTTTAGGTAATTCAACAACTTAAACTAAAGTACCCCCCACTTTTGTTAATGTTCTCTGGCTTCTTCCGGTTGGCCTTAATAAGGCGTAATAACTTAAACCTTCCCGTGTAACGGGAGATCAATAATACATATCGTCTGTGGATATCTTGGACGCATACTTGCATTGACGGTGTCCAAACATAGACTACCTTAATTTTAGTACCAGTAGATTTGCGTAGTTCTTCTCCCATCTCTTGAATAAGGCCATATTCAAGGGACGGAGAAGTTATTCTGTAAACTATCTGTAACTGTTGTTTGTGTGTGTTTACGTTAAGTAACCCCATTTCGTTGTCAATAGATGTCTTGTCATTTAATTAGACTTTTATTTTTGACAGCAGAATATGCTAATTAAGAATATTTTAAATTTCAGGGTATATGTACTAATTAAAAACCACGATCAAAATGTATACTAACCCTTGGGGTCTTGACAAAAGGAAACCCAGAATAAATTAACAAAATGCCCAGGGATCTACTTCTATCTATTCCGAGAACAGTTCCATACCTTGAGCGGCCATCTGGAATAGTGGCGCCACATTCTTTTTCTATATCTCGACTTCCTTTTAGCGCGTTGGACGGTACTGGTGTACTTTATCGGGAACCCATCCTCCTCCAAGGAGCTAGCGGCCATCAGTACTGTAGTTGTGGCGTACAGCCAAAAGCGCTCGTGAGAAAATTATAATTGGCGTCCAACTTGGGGCTCTAAACAAAACAAAACTGCTACGGCGTGAAACGTGCTGATTAATTCCTAGAGATATACCATTACATCGCTTAGGTCGGGTCTTCCAACATATGCTACTAGGTTGAGTCCCTAAACACACCGAACGTTTTCGTTAAACACAGAGCCAACACACAACCGATTTTATTGCCCTAATGACTCGGCAAATGCGTACCCGCTTTTAAAAATGTCACCGAACCCTACCACACGTTCGGAAATTACGTTTCTCTGTCACACTTCTGGCAAAATTAGGGTTTGAATCGACACGAACGTAAAGGAAACGCGTCTCTCGTGTTGTTTTTATCCGATTCAAAAACCCAATCAACTCATTTACTTTTTCGCTCTAAAAATTCTTTCTTCCGTGTTTTGTCAACAACCCCGTTTCTAAGAAACAAATCCACAGCGGCAACTGAATGAAAAAAAGATTTTGTCCTTTATTAGCGGAACGCCACCAAAATCTGACATAACTTAGAACCTGAAAAAGGCAAATAGTTATCATATTGTTTGAAGTGATAAAATTTAAGACTTACGGAAACAAAATAAAAAGGTTACATAGATACGGCTAATGGCTAACTGCGTTTGTTTAGATAGATATATTTTAGTTACGCAAGAATTCTTACAAAAATTTATTTAGGTTGCTCTTTCTGTTTTAGGAATTGTCTTTCCAAAGTATCGATTATATACCGTGGTTCACGAATTTGCATATTTCTATTAATCCTGGGATCGATAATTTCTGGTAGTAAACAATCAAAATAAAACTTTCGAAGCTTAGACAGCATTCTGGTTTTCCAAAATTCAACTTCTTTGTGTATTTTTCGATCTGGAGGCCTGAAAGGGTCCAAACTACCAAATAATCTAATTTCCTGTTTATAACATTAAGTTGCTCTTGAATTTGGAAAAAACAATTATGGTTTCTATTAATCCGATATTCCTCATTTATTTTTCTCCAGAAAGTAATCTTTTTTTATTTGATGCCCTCGTCAGGTGACGTATTGCTTGATGCATAAGGCTATTTTATCTCTAAAGATGGAATTGTCACATACAATACCATCTGGACTTGCTCCCAAAAAAGGAAATTCTTGACTAATAAATAAGCCACAAATTGTAACAGCTTTCCCTTATTTTTGTTCAAAAGCCATTTTTGCCCTTTCTTGATTTATTCTACCATATTTCAAAGAAGGGCTTTTTATAGCCTTTCCGTATAATAATAACTTCACGAAAGCAGCACATTTTGTCGTTTTCCTTCTTTTGCAAACGATTCCAAACGTAGAAGCCGTAAGAAGTTTCCTTTGCTCGTCCTTCCATTCGATACTGTTTGCCTGTTGTCTTGTACTTTGTTCCACGTTGATAAATTCCTCTTCCATTCTATTTAAAGATTGAAGTGATACATTATTATTTCTCTCGAATTCATCTATAGGAAGATTGGGTTTATGATAGGTTGGTCCATACTCCGTATCATTATGTTCTACGCCAGCAATCGATGTGGTGAACCGTCTTTGACGTTTAATATTTCCGTACTTTTTCCTTTGTTCTTTTCATTTTTGCAATTGTTTAAAATGTCTACTGGATGGACTTTTATTAAGCAAAAACTTATTTATGTTGTAATGAAGACATTTCCCTGAGTTATGAGAAATTACTGCTGCACTGCAACGCGTTTGATACTATCAACGCATAGCAAAATTTACCCTTTTCCCTCCAAGATGTTTACATATGACATTATGGAATTGTTCCACGATGTTACTGTCAAGATCATAGATTAAACTGCGCCAATGGTTTGCAAGTTATCTTAGAAAGTCAATTATTTTATCATATATGCCACAAGTTACTAAATGTGATACTTTGGAGTCCGTATCCGGTTAACCTTTAGTACAAAAGTAAGGCGCGCATGCTCTATGTTCACCAAACACGTGACTTGAAGCATTTAAAATACCTTTTTTCAATTCCAAAGATATTTCGTCAATGTTTAGCGTATTACCTTTTTGAAATTTAATTCCTCTTACTATAGTAATTCGAAGTTTTAAAATTTTATTCTAGAGTATATTTGCGCCGTACTTAGAATATTTCGAAAGATCTTTTAATTTGTTACAGAAATTGCGTAATAAATGATTTCGGCATTCGTTTTTTTTCAGCAGTTTTCTTGTGCGGGCGGGTTTCTAATATTCGCTTATATGTGCTGCTATCTCCACCTGCTATAAATTTGGAATACCTAATTCCGTAGATTTCCTCGCTTTTCAAGAAACCTTTGGAAAATATTGCTGCTTCCATTGCTAATGATGATTCCGACCAATTTTTGTAACACTAATCAATACCAGGTTCTCAATCCACCATTGTGTGCTCTGGCGCATATTATGCAATGTTTGTAGTTAATTGCCATATACAATATCTTTCTAGATTTAAGTCCAATTATAGCAATAGAGCCTGACAAGGACTTTTAATTAGTACGATAAGAGAGTTTGGGCCACATTCCATTGCAAACAACAGTAATTTCGGGATTTTCATTCTTCGCCAACTTCTCCCTCTTTGATAGCTAATAATTTTGCTTCCTCAGCGGCTCCTTTTGTTTCCTGTGTAGGCGATGCTTAAATTAAAGAAGATACTTGATTTTGAATTACCGAATGAGTATCTGAAGTTATACATGGAACCTTCAGCGATGCCATTATTTCTGATAAATCGGTGTACCCACTTCCAACTGCTAGCATAGCATTTACCATACTGTTGTTTACATCTAAATCATTATCATCCGTACATTTGACAAGACTGCTGTAAAATTATTCATGTTGCACTTGACAGCAAATTTAGAAATAAATCCATTACGATTTTCTTTAATAACTTTAATGTTGCCAGGTCTGCATCCAAATTGTGATGAATGTTTATCCAGTGCAACGTTGATCAAAAAATGATTGAAAATCAACCAATCATCGTCCATTTGCAATAACAAAATCTTGGTACCTGAAAATATTATTTGCTGCTTCATTGTGGGTTCAGTAATAACGTGAATTCTTTTCTACATCCCATTTGGGTTTGATTATTCATAACATACTCATCTATTATTTTGTTTTGACCAACAGATAAACTTTCACAATTGTTATCAGAATTAGTACCGCATTCAAAAAGATCTAAATCGCAATTTTTCTTCACATATTTTATTCTGCGACGAATCAACGTTCACCAGAGATGGAATTCTTAATTTGCATAATGCCCATTTTTATTCATATGTTGGTGAAAATTCGTATACTGCTAAAGTAACCAGACATCAGCGACCATTCAGTATAAATGTTTAGATAGATGTACTTGATAACATTCTGCTTGGACCTGTGGAATTACCCGCACGTTTGAGTGGGGGCGGTTATTTAAATTTACTGATGAACACATTACCGAATTTATTGGATGAGGTACCTCCCAATATTAGCCAAAGTTTGTGGTTTTTACATGATAAGCATCCAACTCATTTGGGAGGGGCAGTTCAATTTCTTGGTCACCAAGTTCACCTGATTTAAATCCCTGTGATTTTTGCATTTAGGGCTACTTAAAATCACATGTTTATTCTGTTTCCATAGCAAGTCGTGAACACCTCTGGGAATGGGATCTTTTGTAATTTATGTTTTTATTGTAAATAACGTTTGTAGATTATTTGTGCAAAGCATACTTCGACTAGAGCGTTTTGTTATTAGTAATTTTTAGTCGTAGCAAAACATTTTCAAATAGTTTTTCTCGTAAATAGTGGCGTTTATCGACTTGAAACTGAAATACCTTTTATTTATAAAAATGTCGGATTTGTACAAATCTGTCAACTTCAAAGCAAAAAATGAAGAAATTATTAGATAAAATGTGGGCAACCACCACCAAATCATACGCCCATGGTGGGAATTTAGAGTCTTATTTTATCTCAGATTTTCATTACTCTACATATAGAAATTTTTTTTTTTATATAAAAGAGTTCTCGAGAAGAAAACTCCCTACAAGGCATCATTTTTAAAACGATGTAACTCTGTGAGGAAGTTCGTCAGGATAAGATGATTTAGGACAAATCGTCATAAAATGAGCTCTAGATTATAACCCCTTGGCTTGTCGGTTATTTTATGGACACCCTGTATAATATTATCTACGCTTAAAAGCGTTCTTTTTATGAAAATCGTTTCAAAATGTGGCGTTAACGAATTATTTATATCAAGAATGAAAATTGCATACATTACATACTTTTTAGAATTTAGAGCTTTGTCGGTTATCTTGCTCTAAATCTTCCTTGTACTGAGGTTACTAGGTACTTAATTTTATTTTCACATATGTTGGACTGGCATTCAAAATAATTGAGAATTATCGTATATTGTTTGCTTTATTTCAGTTGTGAAGAGAATCTAATTGTACGCAGTTTTTAGCGATTAATTAATTTGTTAAATAATTGGCATGCCCAAAGTAGTGCTAATTTTAAATTTCTAAACTGCAAGGCCGTAACTTTATTAATAAGTAAGATACCTGTGAAATACTTTACATGTAAATGTCTATTAGAACGAAACGTCTCTATAGGCTCTTAATAATCGCGCTACTTCAAATCGTAATGCACGCATAGCCTTAGAGTGTCTCGTTAACTATTTCTGTGCATCTTAACTGCAAGTCTTAGCTAAAGCTTTACATTAAATAGTTAACATAAGAAAATTAATAGACTGAAGGTCTGTGTACTTTTGCTTGTTATAATATTTAGCCAAGTAGACGTATTATATAAAATGTCATTTGGCAAAATACAGTTTCATTTTTTACAGTTTCTAATAATGGGTTATATGAACATTTATAAACAAACGCTTAATGTTAGCTAGAAAATCTGAAACTTTTTATTGTAACAACTTTAGCGATAACTCTTAGTTTAAATAAAGATTAAACAGTCGAATAGGACTTTAAAGGAATTACCCATTTCATTCCATTCAATTGAATTTCAGTCGTATTAACAAAGAATAAAAAGAACGGCAATAACCTAGAGACTCTGATATTAAATTAAGAAACCAGTGCTTTGGTAATCCTTAAAATTACTTCAGTTACAATTCAATTTTGTTTCAATTTAATACTGACAGAATAAGATCTTGGCAAGTAAATACTGATTCAGCGCAGTTTAATAAAATTTACGTCAGAATTACCTTCAATACAAATACAGTCGACTGTAAAATAAATTACATGGTTGGAATGTACAAATAACGTCCGGGTTAGATTATATTGTTCAGCAAAGAAATTTTTTACTATCCTCTAACTTTATTTCACGAGTTCTCCACATACTTGTTTAGTAAATTCATGTTTTTAATCTACAGTAATTTAAATGTATTTGCTTTTAATGTTCAACGTCTGGGATTGGACTCATTTACATACATAACAGAACATTACTACCGATTTAGGAGTACGCACATTTAAACTGTTGATCTTTTACTCTTTTCTTTCCTACTGGGGGCAAATCTTTCATTTGCTTAAAACCTCATCCAACGTTTGCACTTAGCAAATGTATTTAATTTATTTAATTTATTCTATTTTTTAAAGTTACTTTTTGAATATTTTTACATTCAAACCTGAAAATATTTGTTCAAATACAATTCAAGAATTTACGCGTCTACCGCTGTGAAAATTCAAAGTATATTGTAAAAGAATGAGTTTTAAATAAAATATTTGGATATTCCTTTGAGAACTCACGTGATTAAATTGTAGAAAAAATTTATGGATATTAGTTCGCATTTACAGGCTAACCATTCCAATGTGGCCTCTACTTTTATATGCGCAATAGCAAATGAATCATTCTTAATGTGCGGTTTACACAAGGCTAGAACGTTTTACACGATGCTAACAAATTTTGAGGCAGTATTATTGCAGTAGCTTAGGCAAAAACACGAGCTTAGGAAAAAATAAGCAGTTTAGTAGAAAAAACACGATTATACTGAAACAGTTACCTCGGAAACTATGTCAAGTTGTATTGGACGAATTATTATAAAAGTTGCTAGAAAAACATATTTGGACAAGACCGTGAATTTTAAGAAGAAACGAATGTGGAGCGTTTGAATTACTTTTAGAAGAACTTGAATGTGAAGATCTAGGCGAATACAAGAGTGGTCTGCGAATGACGCCTGATATGTTCGCTCTTAAGTGTTTAATTTAATTTTTAATAGCGTTGCTACTCATGTTTATGCCGACTGTTATTAATTCCGCTAAAAATTTTTGTAGTGATGATTCTCGCATAGATGTGACTTTACAAGATAGAATACTGGCGTTCCGTGTAAATTCTTTGTCACGGTACAATTACACAAATTTTAAATTAATGTCGTTACTTAGTTTTGACATTATCTCGCAGAAGCGAATAGTCTATGTCAGAATTTACGAAACGCGTAGTTGCTTTACACTAACCGATCGTGTATCAGCTTTGCCTTCCACACAAAGCTAGAGTATATAGCCAGGATAGTAAATTTGGGGTAGAACGCTAGTAGCTCAAACAATAGAACCCCCTCCTATTAAATATCCTGACTTGGGGTGCTAGTTTACTAGATTAAAAACGAAGTTAGTTCTGTCTACATGGAGCTAGAGTTATAAGCTTGCTAGCTTACTAGCACTATCTTGCTGTCCTAGAGTGGAAAACTAGCCTCATGTAAACCGGGCATAATAGCCGGTTTACATGAGGTTAGTTTCGCAAGCTAGAGCATCTTATCTTGGTTAACCATCTTGGCTTAGTATAATGCTAGAGAGGTTTACTACAATACTAGCAAATTTTAAGCGAGTATCATTGCAGTGGCTAAGGGAAAAAATAAACAGCTTTCGCATAAAAAACACAATTATACTGAAACAGTCACTTAGTGAACTGTGCAAAGTTGCATTGGCCGAATTATTAGAATAGTTGCTAAAAAAACGTATTTCGACCAGACCGTAGATTTTAAGAAGTAACGAATGTGAAGCACCTGCAGGCCAGTGATGCTAGATATTTTTGATGGCATGTTGAGTCAGATGACGACAAAAATACAAGAAATGCATACTGTAATCAGAGAAGCATTACCAGTAAATGTGAAATTGCAGATCACTTTACATTTTCTCTTGCCTGGTGTGACTTATAGGAATATCAGCAACTTTTATCGTATTTCAACATCTTGCATATCGCAAACTGTGTCAGAAGTACGTATCTAAATCTACGAGGCATTGAAAGAAAACATTATATTTTTTTATTAGTACGAAAAATAATTACAAAATTATGCATTGAGTAAAATTAGAGTATGTAGTAATGTAATAATTGTTTTATCAAATATTAAACAAAATTATGTGTTGCGAAATGCTGTAACAATAAAATTATCGTTATGGTGTAAAAATTCAGAATTGATGTCGTTAAGTTGATTTTTTTTAGTGATCTTGGTATCCGTTTGTTGACAAATTCGACTCACCTGACCGAAATGGCGTTTGTACAGTATTTATTAATTATTATTTTTGAGCCTGAATAGATTTGACAAGGTATCCGGAATGAAAATGTTTTCCCATAATTTAAATCTTGCAATCGACAACGAGATAATTTGCATTGATTTGATCTCGAGTCAAAATAGCCTGTACAGGAGATAAGGTTTTGAGTTAACTTGCTACGGATCTTTCAAATATGTCATTCTCATTTTTATCTGGTATTTTATGAATTATAGTATGCTTATATTCTTTTGTATTTTTAAAATCCTCCTTAATTGATTTTATTTCGTTACCCAATGCTGTCACTTGCGCAATTCTTTTCTTTTCGGAGCTGGTGCCGCCAGCACTTTGTGTTATATTAGCTCATGTAGATGTGGATATCGAGATTAGTTCGGTCTAAATGCAGCTGGAATTATTAGATTATTAGCCCTAGCTTGCTGTCCTAGCTGGAAAACTAGGCTCATGTAAACTGGGAATAAGTGATGGCTCACTTTCCTTATGCTCTCGTCGGGTGAACTTAGGTACATTGATTTAGTATAAGTATTATTGTTTTCCATAATTTGCATATATTTTGTACATTTTGTATAGAATAGTAATTATAAGTGTGTAGCTGTATAGCATAATAAGTAACAAGATAGTTTTGTACTATTAGAATTATAATTGATGCAGCTCGTTTGTGATTTGCAAGAATCAGATTGTATTTACCACATTTAACTTCATGGCGAAGACCATATATTGATCCACATGTCAATTTTACGTTTCAAAATAAATTTCTATAATTTATTTGTTTTCGCTAAAAAGAAAAGTTCTTATTCACACTGATGCATAAGCTTAAGAGTTACTTGAAAAGTGTAATAACAAATACTTGGTTTGAATTGCATGTTGAACTTATGTAGTACGTCTATTGCGCATTCAGGCATAAATTATCATTACAAAAATATTAATAAAACTTGGGGATTGTACTTCGATGACTCCGTTTCTACCGAACTAGGTCCCTTCTTTGTCTCGCTTTGTGCAGCTCACAGCCCAAGTTAGAATACACAGCTTGTACATTTAGTTGATTACTTCACAATGTTTAAAGCTCCTTCAAATTCTTTTCATATAATAGAAAAATTACGATACTAAAAAGGCATCAAATTTGTATTCTAGTAATAGTAATTTAGTCTATTGGTAGACATATTAAGACGTTTGTACCTACATAAAGATGATGTTAAATTTATCGCAAGTCCTTTGATGTATGGATACTTATACTGAACTAACATCACATTGAGTTGTTTTCTATTAGTAGTAAAGACATTGCTTAACCTTCTAGATAAAAGCTCAGCTTGTCATAACCTAAATAGAAAATATATAAGCTGAGTGTAAACACAGTAAAAGGAATATAATCTACCCTAAGCATTACGTCAATCACTGAGTTATATCGCCTTTCAAGACATACGTTTTGTTGTCTGTTGTATGCGATATCTTTGAAGCATGCAATGAATTCAATTGGTTAAAGGTTTGAAATAATATTAACATAAAATTTAAATATTAATACAAAATTCACAATAAAATTGAATTTATTTAAACGAGATATACTTTGAAGAAGTTTCGACTTGTCACTAATAGATAAAGTAAGATAAATTCGTATTATTAAAGCTCTGAATAAAGATTATTCATAAAACAATGGGCAAGGTTGAATAAGTATTCCGTAAAATTAGAGAGCAGGATTTAAAGGTAAATAAGAAGATATATATATATATATATATATATATATATATATATATATATATATATATATATATATATATA
>JAHWXV010232296.1:0-17583 GCA_024586415.1 Phrixothrix hirtus | reverse complement strand
CGTGTGCGCGTGCGCGCGTGCGCGCGTGCGTGCGTGCGTGCGTGCGTGCGTGCGTGCGTGCGTGCGTGCGTGCGTGCGTGCGTGCGTGCGTGCGTGCGTGTGCGCGTGCGTGCGTGCGTGCGGGCGTGCGGGCGTGCGGGCGTGCGGGCGTGCGGGCGTGTGCGTGTGTGCGCGTGTGCGCGTGTGTGCGGTTGTGCGCGTGTGCGCGTGTGCGCGTGTGCGCGTGTGCGCGTGTGCGCGTGTGCGCGTGTGCGCGTGTGTGCGTGTGCGCGTGTGCGCGTGTGCGAATGTGCGCGTGTGCGCGTGTGCGCGTGTGCGCGTGTGCGCGTGTGCGCGTGTGCGCGTGTGCGCGTGTGTGCGTGTGCGCGTGTGCGCGTGTGGGCGTGTGCGCGAGTGCGCGTGCGCGCGTGCGTGCGTGCGTGTTGTGTGTGTGTATATACTAGGTATATATAGGGCATAGGAGTTTGCTGTTAGATATGTGTGGCATGTTATGACACACAACGTGAATTAATTAAAGTAAAGTCGATAAGGGTTAAAATTAGCTTTGGTTAAAATCAAGTGCCTAATTAGTTTACGGAATGCTAAAAGGTAAAATTTAGTTTGTGCAAAAAAAAAGATTCCTCGAAATTTGCCGTAAAGGGCTATGAGCTATGAAAAGTAGCAGTTCTGTTTATTTAAAGGAAGATATGAAAAGCTAAGGTAAGGTTTAATCATTTTTAATTAATTGCGAATAATCAACGTTAAGTGAAAATGTATGTCGTATTGAATTAATTGCCAAATATGACGGATATTAAATAAATAAATGTTCATTTGGAATGGAAGTAATAGTTAGGGTATACTAATCTAATTTTGTTAATTTAGGTAAAAATACGTACGCATACTAAATTATCAATTTGTAGCGCATTTCATATTTAAAAGGGTACATGTAATAGAGTTTAATTAAAAAATTTGTAAAATAAACTGCTATTTTCGTTCTACCGAGCTTTTTATCGCATTAAAACTGGAATAGGTTTTATAATTTGTGCTGATACGAGATAAATTTCAACAGACTATTATTTAAAGTCATAGAGTTGTAATGTGATGAATAGTTAAGAGCACCGTCACGTTCATATTTAATAAAGTGTACTATTTCAATTATTTAGGTTTAGGACTATTTGAATAGGCCCCGTCTTCGAATTTCTAACACGTGAATTTAGTGAAAAATTCTTTTTAAATATTTTAAGTTTAGTAATATTTGAATAGACCCCGTATTCGGTACTTTGGTTAAAACTCACATTTAAAGTCGATATCATATTCATTTTAAATAAAAACACTAATGGTAATTTCAAAATTCTTCATTATTTAAATAGTTTGCGAAACATAGGTTTGAATAACTTTACTACTACTTTTGTCTTAATTATGTAACTGAATTGACTTGTTCGGATTCTTGTTACTTCAAAATTGTGGCCTTTTATTTCGGAAGTGTGGCTATGCAAGCCAGAATATAAAGGCTATTTGCTTATAGTGTTGGGCTCAGTTTCTACTGTTTGCTTATAAGGACGTTGGTCGCTATTGTATTTCTAGGCAAATGCGAAGATATCTGCAAGATATGGATAATCGCCCTTGATGGCACAGGAGGTGTTGACTTTCACATCTTCGCACAAAGGGTCCATCATAAGGTTGTAAAACTTCTTTTTATTCCCCAGCTTTAATTATTATATTTCCCCATTACCATAAGATAGCATGTATACTTTACCTAATTCATTGTAATCTGAATACGTTAGAGTGTGTAATAAATTTTGTTTAATTCTATACATCGGGCAGTGAAACATATCAATGGTGTTTATTAAAATCAATTAACTTCATTCTACTTAAGAATGAATTCTTTTATGTTTGTTTACGTCTAGAGGTTACACTTTATGCACAGATGCAACATTTACTGTATCTTAGTGGTTAAAACTTGTCATTTCCTTTTTGTTCATTACCGCTTTCAATTTATCAAATTCGATAAAGATTTATGTTTCACATTAATATACAGAGGGGTGGAGTGATTGTAAGGTATAATCGTCCGATTTTTATTTTTTCAACCTTGCACCAACGCCTTGTACACTTCGTTGGTGTTTTGTACCGTCAACAGAATTAGCTTGGAATATTTTACCTCAAAATTTAAAATTTTATATAGCTCCATTTTTCGAGGAAATATCAGTACTAACTGACCTTCAGTCGTACTTTAAGGCTTGTGATTAATTCAGAATATGTGATAGCGGAAGATAGCACAATAATATAAATTTAATAATTAAATCAGAGTTTATTAGCGACGTGTGTTTGAACGCTGTTGCTATCTCGACCCGAAGAAAATTCATTAACGTACCAGTTTCGTACGAAAACTATTCGCTTAGCTTTAATACCAAAAAAAACGCATTCATTAACTATTTTTCCTGATAAACGCATTCCGCGGGAATATAAACTAAATGGTTTAGTGAGTTCTAGGCCACCTTTCGGTGGAATGAATGTTATTTGTTGGAAAATCGCTTGTTTATTTTCTTGAGCAGCATTATCTTTCCTTATCAGCTAGGTAAGATCTTCTTACCGCTGAACCAACCTTTGAACTTGGTAATAGCTACATATACTAACTGCAAGATACACCTTTCATTCTGGTGTACGCCACTTAATAAAATTCACAAAGGACTGGCGCTCAACGTTCAACCTTATTGATTAAAGTTGACCTATGCGACGCTGACCCTGATCACTTTCCGACATTACACAACCCAGCTGGTATCGCGCCAAACGGGGTCCTATTGAGGAACATTCAGTACAGTATTAGTAATTATGTCACTCCAGATCATGTGTCATGTGAGTTAAGCTGGGCGATGCTAACTAATATAACAAGCACTGATGTATGTATGGCAACATAAAACGGAAGTATACGCGTAAATAGGATCTTTTATAATTTTTGTATCAGGCAATTACTTCTTGTACTATTATCTTATTTTATTTTATATTGAAAATTTCCTTGTACTGTTAGAATAGGAATGCAAGCCCTCATAGTGGTATCACTTTATGTACTGGTTAGCGTTGTATTTTGATTATTATTGATTTAATTATGCTAAAATTAATTTTTGATTTAATACAGTTATTCTACGCACTATAGGAATTAATATAAAGAAAAAAGAACAATTTGTCGGTATTATTAGCGAAGTTGTTGATAATTTAGTAAAACTTATGACCCGAAACGCTTTTAACTAGAGATGAAACATTTTCTTAGATTTGATCAATTTTGTTACGATAGTTAGCAGTAAACTTCAAGGAAGATAGGAGTGACAGGCAAAAGTTCAAGCAAGAAGACCTTATTTTCGTAGCCTTTTGGATTTGTTAAATTTTTGAAATGCACACTTATAACACCTTTTCGCTATTTTTATTTTTGGAGGTAATTTCTAACTTCTATTTAAAGTCAACTAGTAATAAGTGGAATAATTTAGTGTTTGAAATTGTGAAGTTCACATACACCAAGTAAGATTTCCAGGAGTGTGAATCTAATAACTATGTGGAACACTCATTTAAATACTTGAAAATGCATTAATGTTTTCAAATGATTTCCTTTATTATGCACAATTTATTGATATGCAAGGTGATAAAGTGATGCAACCCTTAACTGATATAGTGAGTCAAATTTGATTCATACTGTTATATTTTCTTCTATTTGCAAATGTTAGGGCTATGTTGTATGCTTATGCTCCTATTATCTTTCCTCCCACTACCTATTTTAACTATAACTGCAATAATTAGTTCAGTATGCCTTTTTGTCTCAGCACTGTAGCAACGTTCGGATTACAATTAGTAATTTTGTAAACAACGCAATGAATTGTCAATTTACTAACTATATAGATATTATTGAGATGAAGGTACTTATAGGGTTATTACACCTTGTAGGTGCTTTCAAATCTTCTCATGAGGATTTGTTCCCTTTGGGCTACAGGCGGAACTAGAAGGAGCAACTATGTTTTCATTTTTGCTTGCTGTCATACAATTTGATAATAGTGCACCCAGAATAAACAGAACTGATGACGGAAACAAAGCAGCAGCTATATCAGAACAGTTTGATATGATGGTCATAAGTTCTAAATCTAATTATATACGGCAAGTGCATGTTGATACATAAGATGTTGGTACCGCTTACGGGAAAATATCCCTCCAGGGTAAAACAAATGTAATAAGTATGGAGCGAAAGCTTTATGCGTAACAGATGCTAGGATGCATTATACATTTAATGTCTATATGCACCGGAAGAAAACAATAAACCCTAATCCCAGGGAACCATCAATTTCAACCTGAGATGTTTTGCAGCTTGCTATCATAATTATAAACACTAATTGCAATATAACAACCGATAATTGGTTCTCTTCTGTCGAAGTTATGAAGGAACTCAGCGCTCAAAATTTAACTTTTGTTGGAATCCAGCACAAGAGCGAAAGTGAGACACCACAAGAATTCTTACCAAATAAGAGCCGCCTGGATTCATTATCCGCTTTTGAATTTACAAATAAAGGATGGCTATGTTCTTTTGTGCTTAAGAAACGTAAAGTAGTTGCAACGGTCTAATCAATGCACCATACAAATAGTATCAACAACGATGATAAAAGCATCCTAAAATTACACTGCTATTCAATTCTACGGAGAGAGGTGTAGAGAGCATTAACTGAAAGTATGTTAACTACACTGCTGCACAACGTGCGAAACTCTGACTTTGTGCTATATTTGAGGTAACTTTCCATATCACATTTAACAGCTTTGATGAGTTGCAAAGAATATCTCATATCGATTGGTCGAGAACTAAATAAAGGTCATTTAACATCTAGTTAAAGTGTAAAACATCTCCCACTTTATCTTCACTATCCCATGGGTACTTATTTAAGAATATCCAGAAGAATTTAACAGAAATAGTGCATAAAGGAAACAGAAAAAATCGTAGACGTTGAATGTATAATGAAGATAAAAAACATCTCGTTGTTTGCATAAAATATCGTAAGCCAGTTTTTAAACATCGCAGCTCTAACGTTACTACTTGCCTGCATTGCCAGCACAAATTGAATAAGGTAAAAAAACAGTTCCACCTTTTGAATTGCATCAAACTGGTATTTGAAGAGGCCTAAGGTTTTGATTTTTAAGGCGTAATTTAGAATTAAATCGTAAATATACTTAGATCTCATTAAAATTAACATTATGGCGATTACTGCAGTTACCAAAAAAATCGGCTGTCGCTCTTTCAAAATAGAGCAATTGCGGTTTGAAAATTGGAAAAAATTTAATATTATGTTTTGTTAATAATGCCATCGAGGAGTGAAGAATCTCTTCAATAGTGGGAACAAGTTTAGAAAACAGTTTCATTATAACTGCTAATGCCACCTTCAGTAATTTTTGCTGTAAAAATAAAATTAACCTACAATTTCACTTTTTTAGAAAAATTTAAAACAGTCGGCTATTTTTGACTGCAATTTCAAAGATTGAATATATTTCTATAGCAAATTTTCCGTATAATCCAAATATGCAAAATTATACAAGGTGATCTATACAAAAGTTTAAAGTTAATAGTATTTTCGATTAAACTAGAAGAAGAACATTCTCCGCTGACACTTGTTTAACAAAGATTCTTACGCAAGCTACTGCATGGACTGGGCTGTATGTAGACTGTCAGATCTGTATACGCCTTCAGTGGATTTCACATTAACCTAACCTAGCTCTTCCATTTAAATTACTGCTAACGTTTTAGAACGACCACTTTAAATGAAACATTTTACAGCATCTTAAAATAGGTAGCTTGTTTGTTTACTATACCTTTGCTATAATTTTAGTTGTAATGAACTTGAGCGTTCTTAACCAGGAAAAATCCATCTTGATTGATTAATTGCAAAAGATAATCTTATGACTTAATTAGAGTAAACTGAAAGTTATTTAAAATCTAGAATTCTTTATATCCTTACATAGTTTGGTTAAAATTTTAAATTTACATTTTACTTATTTCGTCTGTTTTAATTGTGACTGTGTTTTGTTGTTATACTAAAGTATGTGAATGTATTCAAAATTTTTTCATTTAGGTGTTTTATTGGTGATATTTATTTTACAAATTGATTTAACGCAAAATATTGATTAAACCACTTTCAATCAAGAAAATTATACATGCAATAATAAATTGAGATAAAAGTTATCACAGTTCTGCCAATAAATTCAACTGAAACTGCATGTAACAAGGTATACTATTTACAAAATATGCAGATAATCCTCGATCTAGCTTAGAAATTTTGATAAGCTCGGTAGGGGCTGATTTATCAAGAATGACTTTCCTAAAAAGGCATAGCTGTCAGTAATATAAGTAATAGTAATTGGAAATGGGTGCCACTCGCTCGCCTCTGGTAACGTGTTGCTTGTTGGAGTTAGAAGAAGATCTTGTATCAATGCGACCCTATTGTTGCTGCAGGTGGAGACACTTATATTCAAATTATATAATATAATTAAGTAAGTGAGGTAAAAGGACTAAGAAAAGGCCACCAATTAAGAAAATAAATTGATAGAGTATACTTTTTAATTAAAATTATAATGTAGTATTATTTTTACGAACCTCGTATCTACGTTTTATGAATTCTTAGGGTACATAAATTGAAATTGATACTTATATTATTAAGTGAATGTGAGATGTTTGTACATAATCTACTTTAGACCTTTGTAAGTGTTTTTTGCTTCTGTATAACATTCAAAGAATCTTGAATTTTAATTGTTTGTTAATGAAATTTGGGGGAAACTGTATCTTCAAATCCCGTTGTAAGGAAGTGCAGCAATCTAACGTTTTAATTTAAACTAAGATCTGTATTGGAATTTCACGGACATTGCTTATCTCCGCCTTTTTTTGCTATCGGTTTTGCGCCGCATTTGGGCATTTTAGTGCTCACAACTTGCTTTTAGTATCTGTCTTATTCGTTATTTAATGGTTGATTTTCTTTGTGTTTCCGACGTACACTAAAGTCGGGTAGGTAACCACTGTGTTCTGATTAGCTTCATCAATAATTGCATTTTGAATTCAATTAGTTCAGCGCTGGGGCCTCTGTTATCCCAAGCCAGAGCGTTTACAAATCTTGCAGTGGGGATGTTCACAAACTGTTGCTGTTAAGGTCTCCCAGGCATCGTCGCTAACTGAATCATGATGATGTTAATTTAAGTTTAGAATATTGTCATAATTTTACTTTCCCTATTAATACATTGTTCATTTCGCCGCATGAAAATAGACTGTACTACAATTGAACAATTATGCTTTTAAGTGGTTCTTTTTAAATTAACGCACGATGCGAACTTAAAGTTTAGATTGCATAAAAAAATTTGAAGGTCGATTTGCTGAAATTACTAATTCATAGCTGTCGAACCGTTATTTGTACGTTACGACTCAAGCTATCTACCTATATATTCCTGTCATGGAACATGTTAGCTTACGCATAACATACGTCTTCATAGTTTGCCAATATTTTTACTTCTACAGAAATGTGTTTTAATTAAATAACAGCTATTACATTTGAAATATTTAATATGTGTAATTGCTTGTAAAGTGACGCTACGCTGTGCTACGACACCATACAAGTGACTACTCAAAATTCCGCGCCGTACCAAATGGCTTAAAATGTTTGCTTTTTATTTTAGACAAGTTAAGTTTTTGTTACTGTTGAAAGTAAGTAAATATAAGTACCTAACTAAACTTTTATTTTAGGTAAGTACAAAAAGGTTTAGAAAACGAATTATAAAATAGCAAACTACATAAAAAACAAATAATAAAACATTATATATTATTACGTACTGCAATAAATACATTACATTATCAGAATCCTTTAATTACTAGAAAAATGTCTATTCTAAATTATATGTTTACTAATGTATCCCTATCAGTTATTAACTGTTATTTCTAAAAATAATTCAGTACGGTATATAACAAACACACAAAACTTTCCGGTACTTAGTTAATTACTTCATGACTAGCTAAATAATTCTACGAAAGTCCTACAAAAATGAGATACATAATGATACACCATCCAATAACAATTTAGTCTTCGTAATCGCTGCTACCTTCGCTTTCTGAAAAAATCGTTGGAACTGAAGATATTTGCAGACGCAACTGCTACTGGAAATGAAGGTTCAGAAATTTTTAGAAAGCTTAGTACATCGACAGCTCTTAGAGTGATGTCTTACAACCTCAAAGAGATGGATATATGTCTTAACTAAACTTATTTTTTTCCCTTTGGCACTTTCACGCCACATGCGAAAGCATTTCGCGTCAGCTACCGAACAACTTGTATCTGAGAAACGATTCTCTAAAGGATGTTCCGAATGGCACCTCCGTACTTTTTTACTATTTTACTATTTTCCAAATTCTCCATTTTCGTAGTTTTCTTGAAATTGGCTATAACGTTTTCTTTTAAAATCAGTAATTTTCTCAGCTATATAATTTAGTTTTATATTAACTAAGTAGTTTCTCTAATACATTTTTGAAAATCGAGTAACCGGAAGTACTTGGAGTATAAGTTATGAACACCATAGCTAGAAAACAAATTATCATATGAAAATCAAAAACTATATTTGAGTTTTCTATCTTCCGTACATGAGTCAACAAGAATTTGGTTCAAATGGAATGACCGAAAGTGCCATTTTATTCTTGCAATTTTTCAATTTTTTACCATTTTCTCAAAAACGGTTTTAATTTTTTCTATAAAGTTGCTAAAATTCTTATGCGTTTGACATTCTTTTACGTGAACTTAGAGGTTTTCATGGAAAAATGCTATGAAGCGAGTTATCATAGAAAATTGCTGGAGTTAAGCAGGGTTTTGCATGTCAAGAAACTTGGATGGGAGATCGTAACAATTATCGTTTCCAAAATAAACGTAAATAATATTTTAATCATTTGTAGACATTTACGTATTTGTATATCAATGTATGTAAGAGAAAGTTGTGTATTATCTCACACCAGATTTTTAAAGTATGTTATATGCACAACTTGTTTTCGGCTAGCTTTTATTAGGGACCAAAGGTTCCAATTACAAGAACCTCACCTAAGGCTACTAATGAGCTTATTTCTTGCATATTATTTGAAAATCTTTTATTAATCTTGGAAAGGAATCGGTAACAATTATTCATCTAATCGAAGTTCATCGAAAAATCAATTCATTGAAAAAACACGTTTTTCCTGCGAACAATTGGGTTACACATTGCTGACCATATCTGTCGCGCAACCATTTGCAGACCGACAAGGAGTTGTGAAAAGGACTTACTTTGTATAAATTTACCCAAAGGTTGGCGACCACTACACATAATTGAAAATAAAGTAACTAGACCCACACAAAGTGCCAAGAACTGCATCGCAGTGTCCATCAGCAACTTTAGTTGTCGGTTTTGAGTTTCACTTGTGACTGTAAGTTGAATTCTAAAGGAAAACGGTTTGAATTGTAGGAAAAGCGAAAATGTCTCGAATACACCGGGGAATCGCAAACTCATTTGAGACGACAAAGATATTACGTCATCGAACTCATAAATAAAAAGAAGTAATGAGTCTCACACCTCAGATATATAAAACTATCCTAACAATGTAAAACTCAAACCAAAAGGATAATTTGCGGAAAAGGTGATAGAAAATATCATGCTTCAGCCTTACATCAGTCGTTTTCGCGTGAAGCCGTAGATGCGAACCCCTACACTCTAAATGGTTAGTTAATACGGCTGCCTGTATCAGTAATTTACTCTCAAACAATTACATCAGAATCGCTAGGAACTGGTTAGTGCAGCAAGACATAAATTTTGTACATAAAGAAGATAACCCGCCCAATGTTCCGTAAGCTCGATAAATTGAATAATTTTGAGGTTTACAAGGCTGGTAAGTATATAAAAGCGCATGGAAAGTGCAAAGCAGACAACTATTGAGGTCCAGGATACTAAGAAAGATTCTGGAAGTCGATTTGATTGTTTCTCAGAAGAAGAATCTGCAAATATTAACAAGAATTTATACCATTGAAGATAATGGTTCATTATCAGTAATTCAGAATAGTATTTATATTGAATATAATAAACTAAGTAGAAACATTCGATGTTGAGTGGTCAATAAATTGTTTACAGTTTCCAGATTCAACTCTGTAAGATTCCTCAACGTTATGTTAGTATCATGTGAAATCATGGATAGCTTGTCGATCATATTAAAGGCTGTAATATAAGTTTGACTATAGATAATTAGTACACCAGCTTCCCTTGAGCTGTGTCTCTTTTAAAAGACTAAATTGTCACAATAGGTATCTTGAGAAAAATAAAACGGAAATACCAGGAAAAGTTTCACCGAAAGAGGAGTGTGAAGTGCAGCTGTCATTCTTTGTATTCTAGAAAAATGTCATTATAGTGTCTTCTATAATGAAGGAAAATATATGTCATACTTATTTCAACTATGCATGAAACTGCTGCGATAAGTAGACGCATAACGTTAGACTACAATGCCACCAAAGGAAGTGTTGATACGGACGACCAAATGTGTAAATAGCGCCCTGTAAAGAGGAGAAGAAATACTGACCTGTTTCTGTAACTCACAGATATTTTATTTTGCCACACAAGTATATACTTAGTCACCAACTTATATACTTTAAAAACTTAGCAGAAAGTGCAACAGTACAAAAACTTTCTCAAGATATTCAAGCGTTTGTTTAATAATAAAAATCAGCTGAAAAGTTTAATCTGTGAAGAACCATTTAGGAGAAAAAGCGGACATTGGGCATCTCATTAAGGAGCAAAATATTCCGGGACAACCATCAGGTGCAGACTTTGCGGTAATTTTGTTTGTCAAACACATTCACAAGCAAGTACTACCGAAATCAAAGGAATGTGAGTAACTTTATATCTTGTTTTTCCCACTTCTTATTCAACTAATTTATGTTTAGTGTTTATTCCTATATATTTACGTATTTTTTAATTCATTAGCTTTTATAGCAGTAAACTATTATGTAAATTCAATTTTCTTTGTATTACATTATTGTAAATTCAATATAAAATAGCTAATTTACAATTGTGCACAAAATGCACGACACGCCCACTTATATAACAATTAGTGTCGCGCTCGCTCGAGGGTAAAATAAATTTAAGCCAAGACTCAAAATTTTCACTGGCAGGAAACCTAAGACGGGTAAATATAGATCTTAGGTTTATAACTATACTATCCGTTTGACAGTTATAGAATTATTGTTTGTTGGTAGTTCTACTAGCTAAGATATAAGTATTCTTTTAAATTATTCTTAGAACAGAATTTTTAATAATATTCTGGTTACAGTATTTTCGATTTAAGGAAGGAAGTTCTCGCTTGCGAACAAACAGTGTATTAGCTTCCACGTATTTGTTTGCTTAAATTCAGCAGTTTCTAATTTAATATCCATTCGCTTACGATATCATATATTTTTATGTTCAATGTCAGTTTTAAAATTAGCGGATAGTATTTTTATCGTTATTTAACTGTTGTGGTAACGAACTATAAAGGTATTGGAATTGTAGATTGATTTTTTTGTTCTACAAACTTTAAAATTTAAATCTTGGGCATTTCTGTAGTTGTTATTACAATGCTAACATAAATTTCAGGATTTCACAAAATTTTAATCGTGGAAAAGCGTATGGGATATTATCACGTTTACGCTTGAAAGATTATCCAATGATTTTAATGCGTTCATTTAAAATTTTTTAAAAGTTAAACTGTATCAATGTATCTTTCCTTTAAAGAAATATTAAGTAGAAATATAACTAATGGCCTATTATAATTTTCATAGAGGGAAAAAAGAGAGAGAGGAGAGATTGGAGCAAGGGAGATCTTCGTGATATGAATACTTTTGTCAAATTTTAATTTTGACTTCGATTTTAAATCATTAAGTTGTATTCTAAATTACGATATGATGTGTGACCTTTACATTTTATTAATATTTATAGATTCATTTCAGGATTGTTATACTATTTAATTAATTAAACCTAATTTGTTTTAAGTAAGCATTCTTTTATAACAACTAACCTTGTTTATTATTTCATTTAATTTACATTCTCTATTTGTAATTCAGTCTAATATTTACTAAACTACCTTTTAGTGTGTGATTGTTTAATTAATATAATTCGTCTGAGCTATTTTTATTTCAAGCAACCAGTGTTTTTTGAAAAAAATTTCGGTAAGCTATCTTTTAGCCGATTTAAAGGAAATTTTTAGATAAGGAAAAATACTTTAATTAGAGCTTACAATAATAATGATGTCATATAAGAACTTCTTCCATCGTTGCATTTGCTTCATTTCAGTGAGTTTACTAAGTTCCTCAATAAGTTGTCAGAAATTTCTAAAAAATTGGTTTACTAATATTCTTTTGGTATTTATATATGTATATAGCTTAGACGAACATCTTAAGAAAAAACCCTAATCGTCATCATTGAGACTGACCTAACCTGCATTTAATATACCCCAGGGATTTAAATTAGCTCTTCCCAGCGATGTCATATAAAGTAATATCTATTTTACAGTGTTCTGTAAGTTTTAGATCAAGGACTTTCCGCTTATTCCTTTGTCACAGTGTTAATAAATACACATAGACAGTGTTATAAGCACCAAATTGAAACAATTTTTTACTAATCCCTATTTTTTGTAGCAGAACCGTGCATATGTACTTTAATGCACCGTTTTCTTTACTCGCATTGAAAATAATGTAGAGATTGTGAGTTTTTTCAATTACTTTTTGCAGTGTTGTTGGAATCCACTAGGTCCAACTGATATACTCAGAACTTTCACAAAATAAATGTTGCTGCAATTATAAGTTTTGATAGCTACGATATCATTTGGAAATAAACAAATATTTCCCTAAAGCTACCTTTTAGAATTCATAGTTAAGATGTATCCTAACTTATACAGCATAACGTTATAAACCTATCTATTGTGTTCCTTCAGAAGAAGAGGAAATACAATTATTGTTATTGCTGGAAGGCGATAGATAGTATTTAAAAATTCCTAACGACGATGAACTGAACAGGAAACACCTTAGCCGCAACAAAAATTGAAAATGGTTATATCTACATAGAAAACAATTTAGCTATTGGCAACAATGATACAGAAGCCATAGATACACAACGCCTTCTGGTAAAACTAGATTAAGTCCTTAAAACTGAGATTGATTTGCTGTGCACGCCAATTATTCCGCAGGTAAGGGTGTCTAAGAAAAATTAAGAACCACTCGTGTGGAATAGATGAAGAAAGACTAAGAGCAAATCTGCTTTAAGTGCGATGTGTCTTTTTCTTAACCAGATAAGATAGATACCCCATTAGAGTATATTACGTGGTGTCTTCGTCATCAAACCATTAACATTGCGGCAGAATAAAAAAATATCTATTCGGTTTAAAGAAGTGGAATTACAATAAAGTCAACATACAACGAGATATGCAATTACTTAGGAAACGGTGGTATTAGAGGAATTGCATATATTCCAAGCTATAGGTTGTACTGGATATAAGAAACACTATATACTATTGTTACAAACACGACATTAAGGAATCTGTTCGAGAAGTTGCGATCAAATTTTCATATAGATGACGACGTCCAAATGAAAGCCCGTGATGATCCAGATTATAATAATCCTTTCAAAATACTTTCACTACACATTTTGAAATGAAATTTGACACAAATGCATTCCAATAATTTCAATTGCATTGATGAAATTATGATACACTTTAAAAGTCATATTAGCTTAGAACAATATGTAACGCATGAACCATAAAGGTGTAGAATATAGAGATTGGTGAGAGCTGGTTAAGTGGAATTGTTTATGAATTTGAGACATACCTTGTAAAGTTTACCACTCAGGTTGAACAATATGAACTCTATATAAGCAGAGATGTAACTGTAAAGCTAACCGATACTTTACTGCGGTTTCGAAATTTCAAAATCCGTAGAGCTAATTTTTTTATACTCTAAGATGTATTTTTAAAATATAGGAAAGGACTTTTCTCACTACGTAAGCCAACAAAATGAACGGGTATAGGTTAAAGGACAATAGGGATCTGAGAAAGGAAGACAATGGTTCCTATGACTACTTCACAAAGGGATTAATAATGTCACAGCAGTGACATGGTTTAGTAGTAGATCAGGGTATATTGTGCCAACGGAAGAGGGAGGGAGATGTAATTTCTTAATCGGACATTATAAGGATGTACAATGTATATTTGGGATGAGCAAATCTCAACGATTTGTTGGTTTTGTTGTATAGTATCTGAATGGAAACCAAATATTATTAGTTTACAGTTTTTACCATGTGATGGACATTTGCATCGTGAACACAGAATTACAAATTGCAAGGTAATTGTATTCTGGTTAAATGGTTTGCGCACTTTCTCATAGTTGCACCGTTAAAAACAACTAGAAAGGTTCTCTTTTCAGAGAAAGAATTCAACTACTTCAATAATAGTCAGTCAAGGAACATTCAGCTGTCTCCAGAGCAACAGATACAAGTTTGATGACAAGGAATATTGACTGATTCATATTCGACCAAAGATGTGACATCTTCACAAGGCTTGCTTGTGAGGATACATTATTCTAAATGATCAAATTCAAATACAGTCCTAAATTTGCGTTCTCGTGCATTTAGCATAATAGAGAGATGACAGTACTTATATTATAAATACAGGTATAGTTTCTTATAGATTTTTAAAGAATATTGATTATACATTTTTATTCAACGATATTTTAACAGGAAAAATGTTTAAATTGTTTGATTTGATGAAGCATCCTTTAACGC
Organism: Phrixothrix hirtus; assembly: GCA_024586415.1. NCBI lineage: Eukaryota > Metazoa > Arthropoda > Insecta > Coleoptera > Phengodidae > Phrixothrix > Phrixothrix hirtus. Next base: position 2,796 of record JAHWXV010232296.1, on the reverse strand, counting down.
GATATATAGAAGATTAGCAAAAATATTTTTAGAAATTAATGCCGTAATTTTGGAGAAGAATGGCTTCGTGCAAAATCCTTTCTTATTGAATGATTTTTAGATGAATTATTTGTTATTTATAAGATAAGTATCAACGAGGTATGCTTTTAGTGCTTTGCGCACGATCTTTTACTTCTCTTATTTTACACTAAATATTTGTAATACCATTCAATTCATAAAAAGCTCACATGTTGCATTTACAAACGTTTAGCATAGCAATATAATGTGTAATCCTTTGTATCGTAATTAAGTTATTGGGAATTAACACAAATGGTTTTATATAAATTTCCATACTGAATAAATATTGTTATTTATGAGCTAATTAAACCTTTTTGCAACTGATAATTTAAATTTAAGCTGATATCTTAATTTTTTTTGAATGTCATGTAATACCGACATGGGTTTCGGATATTCAGATGAAATAATCTCATTAATCATCCTATCTAGTTTCTGTAGGGGATAAAGTAATGACATATCTAAACAAAATATTTCCTGAAATAGTTATAGCCTGTAGAGAAGTATTTAATAGTTAATTAAATTTATTATACAATTTCTGATTCTGGATTTCAGATTATTTAAATTGTTATTCTAAATCTCTGTAAAATCTCTTGTACATGATTTGTAATTTAAAACCATTTCTAGATATGAATATAGTGGATAGTCAAAATATTAGATCTATTAGTTTCTCTAGGAGAGTATTACATTTTAAATGTATGTGTTATGAATGATTTATAGCCTCTGAATTCTTTAACTAGGTCTTTTATTTTATTTTAATTCAATATTTGCTAAGCAATCATAATTTACAACAATCTGTAAAACTACTCCATATATTCGCAGGGTTCGTATTGATCCCACTATAGCGCATAAAATATCTTGATTATAGTATTAAGACGCAACTTTCGGATATCTTGAAGTTTCGATGTCCTTGATGTTTGTTTCCAAAAAATTATAATGTACCGCCCTTTATAAAATAATTGCAAAAACTGTAAATGAAATTTTTCTTCTGATGAATTTATATCGTTGTTACCCATCTCCGCTTATGCTATTACAATTTATTAAAACATTAATATCATTTGTGCCTCCTTAAAACAGATAGTGTGCCTCTCGTGAGTTTTACTGGGAAAATGACGAAACGCATTTTTAAAAAAACTTTATCTTATTTTACAATAAAAAGATATAAAAGCAATGGGGACTTTTTAGTTCAGTAGTTAAGTACAATTTTATTACAATAAGTAAATCTTATATTAACAATTTGAAAGTTGAATTAAATCTATAGGTCTTTACTTGTCGAAGACTGCACCAAATCTAGTGTGAGATTAGTTATGTAGTTATAAGTAATTTTAATGAGTGGTTGATTTCTGTAAAGAGTGATTTTACGAAATACTTTTCGATTATAAGCTTAATATCGTTATTTTCTAAAACGATTTCATCAGAAAGTGCTTTTAGTAGTCTATGATTTATTGCTAAATCATTTACTGCTGTAATTGTATTATTTATAAATTGAGCTTGTCCTATAAGAGTTATTTTGTACGTTTCGCTTTTTCTCTGAAGTTTAATTAACATTGCTTCGTATTTCTCTCCATCGTGTCCATCTAGATTCCCGATTAAAAATTTAGAAATTTAACCTAAGCGGTTGACGAGTTCTGCTTTTCTAATTACATGATCTGATTCAAGAAATAGTTGGTTGGTAAGTTTATCGACGTATTATAAAATTGCTAAAGCGTTTTACTTTTGCCGTGCCTTTTAAAGCAATTTATTTAAGAATGTTATAGTTTTCTATAATTGGTGCAAAGTTAGTGATTTTTATTAGAGTCCATTTGCTTTATCTTAAGAGTGAGCTTCCTGGTTCTAGTTGATACATTCTGGGACGTTCATTTTGACTTTTAATTGTTACACATCCTGCAATGAATGCGAATGTAATGACGCAGATGATTGTGAGCATTCCATTAGCATTTCTATTAAGTTTTTAACCTTCATTTTCTGGTGCTGATTCGGAAAACTCACGTTCTACAATTTTTAATTTCGTAAAAAGTCCCATAAATTTTGGTTCTTCCTTATATAAAAAGTTGGTTTTTATAAATACTTTGTTTCCTATATTGAAAGTTATATTTTTAAGGGTTATTTTAATTTCTTCTTCCCCGGTTTCCTTAGTTACGTTTTACTTTAATTATAGGGATTTATCGAAGTCTTTTATTTTATTTTTGTTTTCTGTTAGATAATAATGGTAGTAAGATTTATCATAGTCGATATGGAAAGAATTTTGGCTAGCTGTATGTCCAAAGACAATTTCAAATGATGTTAAATTAATTGATATAGGGAAACTAGTAATTTTGGAGGAAGAGATATTTCTATTATATGTTCTGAAAGTTTGAATTTCGAAAAATATTCTAAGGATGAGGTAGAAGTTCTAAAAATTGGCCAAGATTGGCAAATTTATAGGCAAACTCTAAGCCATAGGCAGGTTTATATCAGTTTGTTTGTATTCTCGCATCGCAAGGATGACATATTTATATTGAGCTATTAAATAGAAATAATAAGTATCTAGGGGAGACCGGGGTACGTTGTAACATGGGGTAAGTTTTAACACAGTCAGTACGTAAATAACCGAACATCTAAGAATTCTGATACTTCATCTATGTGTTAATAACTATACTTCCTAGTTATTCCCCGATTTTGAAGCTGATAGGTTGATGTTTAAAGAAGTGCTTTACGTTTAAACGAAATAGTGCAAGTTAAATAAACTTTAAAGGTATGCTA